>OV121098.1:30894745-31177245 GCA_921293015.1 Phorcus lineatus
TTTTCAACACTTCTGTCTTACAGGCTGATATTAAAGAAATAAGTTCGCTTTACCCAAATGTGTTTTGTAATAGTATAGTTTCACCCTGAACTATATTACAGTTATATCACGATATAGTCTGATAAAGTACTTATGTTTCGATTGTTCTAACCGCATGGTTTCTTAGAAATACGAATATTAATGAAAATGGTATTTTTTTAAACTTACAACAAAATGAAATCGATAAATATCCAGGTTAAGATGTGAATCAAAGCTCAGAACTCGTTCGCTTTCACTCCCCTCCTTTTCTAAATGATGTCAATTTGTCAAATCAGTATATATGCAACGGGCGTTAGTTTGGTAAAGGTTATTCTATTTGTGTGTGCAAAATATCAAGATCATGATAACTTGACATTAGGGAAGCAGAGTTTATGACAATTGATACAGACTCCATGAACGCAGCGTTAGTAGGGCGAGTTTTGCCTTGATAGACCTACATTCCGTTTAAAGGTAAGACCTAGTCGTTAAATGTCGCCTAATTCATGTTAAGATACGCTCACAACGAATTCCATCAGGGTCTCGTAAAGATTGGATTACATTTCGACCAAATTTTCAGTGGAAATTATGTCCGATGAAATTGTATGATCATTTAAACGATAAGATAGCTTCGAAAGTCTTCGAGGTTTGTATTTGCTTCGAGTGTTTAAATATATTAAAATTCATTTGAAAATAAGTTTTCTTGTGATAATTTCATCCATATGCTGAACACGAGAAGACTGAAGAGAGAAAAGCATCAGATTTCAAAAGGTTTTACTTAAAACCCAGTTATTGTCCCCGGTTTAATTAAACTACAACCTTTTCATAGAAGCGTTTCTCACCATGTCTTGAGATGTAGTGGATGGACAATTTTATATCTTCTTCTAATAAATGACTAGAATTGTTTATAAATTGCTAACCAGGTGATCAAAGTAATAACTAATGTGAAAGAGATCAAATTTCCTATATCATTTTTGAGTTACAAATTCAAGAACAAATATCGACAAAAATGTAGATTAGATAAGGCTCATTATATTATATTACCCATGTGGGAAGATGGACATAGGGTAATATTTTTCCTGTAAGTCGCCAAGGCTCGAGAATTACGAAATAAATATAACTCGGCAAAGATAATCTGTCATTCCCCGTCACTTGTTAGTTATTGTCTATGTATCTCACAGGCATGGGCCAGGACTTGTACCGATCTCATATTGCTATTGCTATTGCTATTGTTGAGTACGACCCTTAATTTCGCCAGAAGTAAACATATGGTTGGTTCTCGCCGAAGCCACGTTATTTAATAGTAAAAGGATAGGTACATTACGAAAACTAGCCCTGTTCTGTAACGTTATCTTAAATGTTTTTAAAAAATGCCGCTAGGAATTATTGCCTTAAATACCATCATATTCATCATGTATATCTTTGTTTTATATATTTACATTACATTTGTTTCATGCCTTCATATGTATATAAGTCTTTCGAATACATTATTGTACATCGTATTCTAAACCAAATTGTATGTTTTGCATATATGTGTAATGTATATTCTCATATGCCGCTGCTTGCGGCCTGAGTGTAAATAAAGTTCAGTTCAGTTCAGTTCAGTTCAGTTAATTGGCGTTATTCAAAGTGACTCCCTCGTCGAAATGAAAGGCCTTGATTGGACCGCAGCACGCAGAATGGCTGCAGAGGCATCATCCCAAAACATAATAGCTTCAAGTGGTAGTGGCATAATTTTTGAAAGATTCATTTATTCAAAATTTTCCCAAGAGGCATTAGGTTGTGCCAAATGTATTATCTACATAGGGTCAAACATATCATTACCCAAATCAGACTTTATCCAATTGTAACGAATGCCTAGAATTTGTTTATTTCTGGCTAACATGGTTATTAGTGTTGAAAGTACGTGGCTTTGAGTCACAAATAGCTCGAGCATGTGAAAGTGTTCATTGAACAAATGTTTGAACTATTTCTGGATTAATAGCTTAAGGAAACTATTTGCATCTGATGGAAACGTACTATAATCAAATAAGGTCAAATGTTGTCAACAAAAATAGATTTCAAACATGACAATAAAGTCAAATGCAAGAACAATTTGCGCTTTATTCTATTTGAATTACAATGTCAAAATTTTCTGAGGAAGAAATTTATAAATATACTCCTTTTATTCTATCAAAAAAGAGCATCTAGCAAATGTTGCTTTTTTGGTCTTTATTTGTGAGAAAACCTGACCCTGTGCCTTTTATTATTTTTATAAGATTTTATTATTCACTGCAATGGTTATTATTGCTAAAAAATGTTCATCCGTGTAACACTCTTGATGTTATAATGTTATATGTCTGAAGTTTGGCAAATGTTTCTTTTGCGGATTCTTTAATTCATATTTTATTTTCTATAAGGTCAAAGGTTTTCATAACTTCTGTCTCAAAGGCTGCTACATGCGAATATAAACTCAAGGGGTATTTTAAAAACAGATCAAAGAATCATATAATAAAATGTCCAGGTTAAAATGTGTACCATAGATCAGATTTTATAGGTTTATCTGCTCCTTGTATTTTAAATGATGTCAAGTCATTAACTTTCATCTCTATTTTATTTCTATTTTCAAAGAGTTTATGTCATTTCAGATAGAATATAGCTACATTGTCTTGTCTAAATATTTCAAACTAAATGTCACCTTAAAAAGCTTCGACACAGAATTAAAAGTATTTAGATTAAAATGATGTATGAAACTTTTGAAATTATGCGTATATATATATTCTATATTTAGATACATTGTCTTGTCGACATAGTTGAAATTGATAAAGCATGTTTATGATAAAATAGGAGAATATTAGACGACGTCCTGTGAATGGTTTCAAATTGGTATTCAACGAGCGGAAGCGAGTTAGATACCAATATCATTAATGAGTTTCATAAAATGGTAATTAAACGGGACTGAGTAGTATTTAGTGTCTTATTTATTACTATTATTATTATTAGAATTGCAGAAAAACGTAACAAAAACACCCTATGATTTTACTGAAAGTTGTAAACAAAGTGTGAACTTGCAAAGTGGAAATAGCACAGACATGTTAAAAGTACGAATCGAGTCACTTAATTATCTCTCTTTACAAAACGACGTCCAGTTGAGCATTGATCACTGTTCTAATTGCTGTTATTTAGTCAAAAGAACATGGAACAACTAAAATATGGAAAGTACCAATATATTGCAATACGTATTGCAATACGCTTTTCTGTATGGCAATATATTGCGATATGGAAATGAGGACCGATACCCATCCTTAGACGTCATACTTTAATATTGTGACGTCATGGGACGTCGATCAGCATGCGATGTTATGACACAATGTGTAATAACATTGTAGATTTATTAAACGATGGTATGGTCAACGGGCGAGTAACAATGGACTTTATTATGCAAGCTTATTTTCCCGGCAATCCGATTGATCCAAAAGTGGGTATGTGTCAGTCAACAGAAAAGCATATTGACTTAACTTCGAATCCGACCAAGATTGATTTTGACTTGAGTTACCAAAGATAGACATAATGACGTCGAAACCGTTGTTACATGACGTCATTGTATTGTTATCGTGACGTCTTTTGACCGTCGTGTTGAACAAAAGATACAAATTGCTGTTCATGACTCTATTTTTTCTCCTTTTTTTGTGTTTTTAATTCGAAACATGATAAAACAATTATGAACTGGTGAATTCCTGCTTTTATAGTTTGCAATACCCAGCCGTGGTATCTGTGGTTATCCGATGTGACAAATAAGACGAACTCTGCGTGGCTACTTAGTTAAGTTCTTAATCCATTCACATAGCTGAACCTAAATTTGAATGTTGTAACCAAAAGGATTGATAACATTTCTTGCCTGATGAAATTATTTAAAAGAAACCTAAAAACCGAAGTGAATAAGAATGCGTAATGAAATGGACATGAAACCCTCATATACTAACCACTTGTTTTTTTGTTTAATTGGCCAGAAACGAAAACAGGAGGACGAAATCCATGTTTCGATTTAAAACATATGTGAAGGTCTTGTGTTTATGAATTGTCATTTTGCGGAATGTCTTTAAAGTTGATTTTGATAAGAATGATTACAAAAAATTATCAGCGAAAAGGATTATCACCTTCAACACCGGGTATGTACTTGTTCACTTCCGTAAGTTCGTTTCTGTAGAAAATATCCGTCGGGATGAAATTAATATATTCGAATAAAACACAAGAGCCATTATGTAATGTCCATAAGCAATGGGGAAATTGGAGTTATAAGAACTCAAAGTTACTTAAAAATAGATATAACATTTCGGGTATACTCCGTTAAGTAGACGAAAAGACCGTCCCGACTGTGATGACACTCCCTGAGGCTGAACTGCTCTTTCTTCATACCTTACGTGGTAAATTATCAGTGGATACTCTATTACTATGACTACTTGAGCTCGTGTTGGTTGTGCAGGATGTGATAAGTTGTCTCCTCTTTAGCTATAAGAACAGTCGACGGTAAGTATTATTTCTTATGTTGGAGCAGTAGCAGATCTAAGATTCTCTATAAACGTGAGAAGATGTTTTAGACAGGGCCTCGGGGTGGGGTGCGGGGGGTGGGGGTTGGTCTGATATTGCTATTACTTAGTGATGCATACCGATATTCAGTTATCTTTAAATCATTTGTTTTTTTATCCTTTAAAGTGGTAGAATTTTCCTTTGTAAAATTTTTAAGATGTAATCATGCTGAGGGATAAGCCAGCTTTAAAAAAAAAATCGTTTATCTTGATTTGAACATATCTATTTCCCAATAGAAGGAACCGGATTGGTAAACATACCATACAGATGCTTATATAAATACCACTCCGGAACACAACAAATAGAAAGATTAAGACATGCCATGTATGATATACAGCATGAGAAATGTTTATGTGTAAATTGTCCATGGTTAAGTACATCAGTGAGTATAACAACCGTGTTTTATGTCGATATGCCTATATGCAATTTGATATAAACTAGAAAGACAACACCAATAGCAGTTAAATAGTATGACTGTGGCATAAACACTATTCTAAAAAAAATATTTTGTTTTGTTATAGACAGCATTATGCAAACCATCTAAATTTTTCTATCTTACAAGAAGTTTTAGAAATTGACTCCTCTTCCTTCATTTGTGGGGTTATGGTCCGTTATTGCGTATTTTCCGTATTTTTGTATACTGAAACACGTCATGTTTTAAAGGGCGCCTAATACGCAGACACTAAAGCACAAGTGAAGGAGTCGTCGTACTTTTTGGGATACTCTACTTCATGCAGTAGTTTAGGACTCATTTTTTATTTGATGATTTAATTAAGAACCAAGAAACTTTTCGTGTTATTTTACCCTTGATGATAAGAGGGCTTTGATGTCATTTCTACCAGACCTCTAAGAGTTACCAATTAAATACTCCCCAATATCACTACACGTGCGTCAATTTACTGATAACAAAAGTCTTCCTTTTGTCAATATGAATTGAATATTCGAGGGTTGACAATTGCCACAAATAACGCGGGGTTAAATTATCAGGATATCACTCAAACAAATTAAAGTTTAGTTAGAGCGTCATTATTCCATTCCTTCAAAACTACAAAAAATCTCCAAAGACCTTACAGACTCCGTAAGAAAATAGTCCGGATATTAACCTGACAAAATAATTAAGATATATTTTGTATATTCATTAAGGCACCCATTATAAAGGCTATCATGTTTCATAACACATTATTTACGGTTTTAATGTCACATTCAAGCTTTGTATAACAGTTAAGCATAAATCATAGAATGAGAAACTTTACGTGTAGCGTATTACTCATTGTCAAAATGAACTCCATCATCCCAGACGTGTTTCAAATATTGCCCTTCAACTTTAACTTTCTTGTCATTTTAAAGGCACTGTAGCACCGTTTACAGTGAAATAAAGGAACCCCACGAATGGAAAAATATGGTACTAATTTCTTTTCTATTTAGAACAAGGTTTCCTTATACAAACGTATTCATTTATAATTCGTTAAACAATTGAAAGGTGTTCACACCCTAATGGCCGCATGTAATTTTTACTTCATAGTGGCAACTTATGCTACGAACGTAATATATTCGATGGTAATACGTTAACAAAACTTAATTGATTAAAAGGTGTTCACACCATAATGGCTGCATATACTTATGGTTTGATAGTGTCACCGTATGCTACGAACGTAATATATTCGATGGTAACACGTTAACAAAACATAACTGATTAAATGGTGTTCACACCATAATGGCCGCATGTATTTTTCACTTGATAGTGTCACCGTATGCTACGAACGTAATATATTCGATGATAACACGTTAACAAAACTTAATTGATTAAAAGGTGTTCACACCATAATGGCTGCATGTAATTTTCACTTGATAGTGTCACCGTATGCTACGAACGTAATATATTCGATGATAACACGTTAACAAAACTTAATTGATTAAAAGGTGTTCACACCATAATGGCCGCATGTATTTTCGCCTGATAGTATCACCTTATTCTAATACTACGGGTAATCATTATGCGATGTTTCACCCTCCGTAGGACATTTGTTTTGTATAAACTTATCTTCTGTGGGGAAGTTGGCACATAAATGTCCATAAAAGTGCTTCAGTGCCTTTAAGAAGATTCTAGATGGAAGACTTTCGATTTTGTCATTGTCAAGCTGGACTCTTTATTCACTGACATCCTCGTACTTTAATTTTTTTCACTTACAAAAGGAGCAAGCTTCTTCCATTAAATATGTTCTGAATATCAAACTAGCGAATAATCCATTTAAGTCATTATTGATGATTAACCAATATGAGATGGTCATCGACATATATTGTTTTATGACGTCATTGGTGACAGAATATGGGAACTCCGACTAGAATAAAAGTTCTGATGCCAAAAATTTGGTAACACTATCAACATGTTAAACCAAGTTTATCATGATAAAGCAAGGTTGTCCTGGACAAACAAGGTTATAATAAGTAAAGGAGATCTTCACGTTTAAAGAAGGTTGTCGTGGTTAAGCAAGATTATCACGATTAAGATTGTCCTGGTTAAATAAGGTTACAATAGTTAAGGGAGATTTTCATGATTTAGAAAGGTTATCATTAGGTTTGCCACTGTTAAGAAAGGTTATTATGGTTAAACAAGGTTATCATTGTCACGCATGATTATCATGATTAATAAGGTTGCAATATTTTCCTGAATATTAGGTTAGCATGGTTAAGCAAGGTTTTCATGATAAAGAAATGTTATCAATACTATCATGGTTATTATGCCTGAGAAACGTTATGATTATTAACATGGTTTTCATGGTTAAACAAGGATATCATAGTTCAACTTAGTTTTCATGGTTGAGCAAGGTCTTCATGGTAGGCAAAGTTACCATTCTAAGCAAGGATACCATTGTTATCAAGAATTATCTTAATTAGGCAAAGTGATAATGATTAAGCAAGGTTATATACAATATAATCATGATTAAGTTAGGTATTCATTGTGAAGAAAGTTTATCATGGTCAAGTATGGTTGTAATGGTTTAGCAAGATTTCTATGATTTAGAAAGTTTGTCTTTGTTAGGTGAGGTGATATCATGGTTAAGGAATGTTTTAATGGTTTGAATTGTTTTATGGTTTAGCGACGTTATCATGGTAAATAAATGGAACTATAATAAAATAAACGTATTATGATTGTTCTGATGGTCGTACTAGGGGATATCTTTGTATCATTATCAGTATCCAACTGTTCCCGAACGTGTACGTTCACCAGAAAAACTGTTTCTTAGATAATGTCACACTGAGCAGAACTACGCTAAAACGGTCAACCGGTATGGACACTAACATACTCGTAGTATAAAGTGTCTTTATTGTAATATGTCTCTCGCAGTGGATAATCTATTCAGGGTCACTAACTGTCTTACATATGATTAATTCAACGTGACTCGGTTTACAGTGGTGATGGTCTAACCTTAAGATAAACTATGGTATGGATAGAACAGAGACCAGTGTTACGTATGTGGGGTCCGGTCCATTTGGAACATATTCAGCCTTTCAACTTAAGTCATACTAAAAATCAATTGGATTTTCCCCCAAAGAAACTTGTTACAAATTGTTGGTGCTCAATTTACTTGATTTGTTTTAACATTTCAACAGCAAAACAGTTTAGCTTTAAATGTCATGCGCTTATTTGTTTCTTCGTGTGTAAGGGCTTATTGAGGATATATATTATTCGAGGTTGAGCAACCCTCCCTCCATTGTGACATGCCGTCTCTTCTTATCTTTATATCAAAGGAGTTCTTCATGCGTGTCATAACTTACATAACTTGATGCATCAATATTGTAGATATTTTAGGATCTTACTTTCACATTTTGATAACAGAAACAAAGTACACGGGAACCTACCATACGTGTTTTATCCGTCCATTTCAGAGCAGAAGGTGCATGTACATCAGAAGAAATACCACAACTTTAGTTGAACACGTGCACAGATATCTACATATTCATCCCCAGCCCGAAATTACTTGACGGTGACGGTGACGTCACGCTTGAAATCGACAACTGTTACACACGACACGTGCAGCACGGACACTAAAGGGTCACGTGTCAAGATGACCTCGCGTGTGACCTAGGATCTGCCCAAATCTCAGAGGATTTTCTTCAAACAATCTTTGATAATACCTCTCTTCCATAGTGTAATCTATAGCTGTCGAGATGTCAAACAGCTTTGAAGATTTCTGTGGAGGACCGTTTTGGGTGAGTAAGAAATCCCATTTCAATTTGTATTCTCTTATTGATATGACTATGAATGTAAAGTGTTTGTAGAAAATAAGGACGATTAAATCCCACAAAAATATTGCATGCATTCAGGCGATGATTTATCTCTTATATTTGCATAAATGCTTGATAGTTTCAATTTGTTTTCCTGTTATCAGTTTCTCATTTTATCCTTTCTTCGTTGTTTTTTTCTTTTCCAGTTCCGTTTTCTTTACGGCTCCCTTTGCAATTTATGTTTCCTTCTTTTCCTCGACCTCATAGTACACATATTTTTCTATTAAATCATTCACTTGTCTTGTAGTTCATCTCTCATTCATTTTTTAGATTTTTTTCTTTGTCTTTTACAATTGAACAATGACGTAACTTCACAGTGAGGATAGATATTAATAAGGTTATTTTCTATCCTTACACAAAACCTTGTCAACATTCAACTGTCAAAACTTATAGGCCATATACGACATGATGATTTTTACTCTTCACGTGTACATACATTTTGACGAGCCTTTCTTATACTTAAAACTACACCAATGTTTTTGATAACGAAAGTTATCAAATTTACCATATATCAAATGTTTGTAATACATTTAAAGATCGTTCAAGGGGTATATGGATGCCTTTTTAGAGTAGCACTTATTTCGCATGAGCTGATTTGAACGAGTTTGTCAAAACAACCAGATGAATTTCAACGGGTTGATATACACTTATCCGGGATGACGGCTGAGGGGGTACGCTCTCCCTCTTTATCAACATATCTATGTCGCTACATGTAGGTTACGTAAACGGTCTCTTGTCAAAATGGGGGCACACGACACAAAACCTGGTACGAGATTAATTTCAACTAGTCCTAGTGCCTGATTATTGTCGGTATCATGCTTTACACCCACGTCCTCTCTTACCATTCCCCAGCATTCTCTTCACCCAAATCCTTAAACAGTTCTATTTCGCGACCTCAAAGGATTTGACATATGGCGGTAGTTGTCCAAAATTTAGACCATTAGTTGTCTGTAGTTTTAGTAAAGTAATATTCAAGTCCCTGACAATTGTTCCATGTTATTATAATCAAACAGTGGGCAAAATATAATAACTTAATAAAGTGCAAAATATGTAAATCACAATAATCGATCCATGTTAGAAGCTTCTTTAGACCTCTTGTGTGTTTATAGAATAACATTCTATTGAGGTCTGATACGCACTAGAATGAGATACATGCTTATATGAATTCAAAACTATGAAACTAGATTTGTTTTTCATGTCCTTATTCCAAAATGAGTAAACGGAGAATACTTTTCAATGAGCCGAAATGATGATATTGACCGTATATAGATTTCCTAAACGTGCCAACTTCAAAATTGCTTCTCATATACAATCAGATGCAGCTATTGGGCTGCTCTTTTTGTGGACTTTGTCAACAATAGTGTTTCTGACCCGACCCCAATTGCTTATACATCAAGGCTCTCATTGATTTTATTAAATGAAATAATTAGAAATATAAAGAATGATGATATTGTGGATACGTATAATACGCTTGGATTCCTACCAAATGTTCGCGTTCAAAGCACCAATCACATTATTAATTTATTACTCTGGCGTATCAGAGTTACATCCACGATTTTGTTATGGACATAACCGGATTGTATTTGTTTGGGTGGAAATTTTATGGGAAGCAATTGATTGGATGGTCATATTTTGCATGGCAATCGTCCGGGTGGCAACCGTGTGGTAATTCACTTACAATGGCGGAAATCGTGTGGTAGTGATTTACCATGGCGGCAATCGTGTGGTAGTGATTTACCATGGCGGCAATTGTTTGCTAGCAATTTGGATGAAAGTATTTCTCCTGATTGTAAGTGTCTCATCAAGAGTAATTGTCTGAACACTAGTGGCAGTTTTCTAATGGTTATCCGAGTTTAAAAACTATCTTGGTTAGGTCGTATAGTTTTAACATCAGCACCTTTTTATTTGTGAAATTAAATTTTTTATTAAATCTATTGTCGTTATTGTAATTTCGAGGGAAGATATTGTGTTTAACTTTAAGAAATGGCAATGGTAGGGCAATATTTAACTTCAATAAACAACATGTCTTCAAGTTGTGTATCAGACGCGCCACGATGCCCGGACCAAAATTATTTCCACCTACGGCGTGTGAAAGCCATACTGATTTATGCATACATATGTCTCTGCTAATATGACGTATTTCAATTGCTACAATATAACTACGTTTAGTGCAAGAAATATTAAATCTGAAACAGTAACGTCCATTGTTAGTTCCAACCACTGCTCGCAGGTTTCACCGCAATGAATAGTCACAGTGGTGTTGCGAGCTATGTCCCTGCAATAATACTAGCAGCCGTGATATAAGTGTAATATGCCTGAAAGCGGCGTCAAACCCCAAATCACCTCAACTCTTGCACATAACAACTGCCATAGGAGTAGCCCGATCTTGGTAGCTTTTTTATGTGGATGGATCACGTGACAATACCCGTGCGCAGAAGGTATTCTAAGTTGGAGAACTTGTTTCTCATCCTTTTCTTCATGAAGAAAATATGTTTAAACTAACCCCGTGCGTATCGTCGATGTCTGTTTATTATCAATGGGTATTTTCTGTTTCGCAAAGAACATCTGACAGAATGTATGTAGTGATATAACTAAGAAGCGTTTAAACAATCCAAATATGAAAAAATATGAATGTGTAATGCAAGTCACCCTACAGGTATCAAGTTTTATATCTTGAACTTGACGCTATGAATGTTCGCGGAGGCAACATCGCTTCATTGGAAAAAACTTTTTAAGAGATTGAAAGGACAGCTGACAGAAAAAAGAAATAATTAAACGGATATAACAAAACCTCCAAAGACAGAAAAGAAAGCGTGAAAGAGCATGTGATTCACATGACAAGTACGCACATCAAGACGACATAACACAGTGACACAGTGAGGAGGGGATGTGCATACGTACTCAATGAAACGTGGGGGGTTTGTGCACGGAAGACATCTCAAAATTTGATCAACGAAAGGAAATCAACCTCTGTTGAACTGAACGAAGTCTCAATGCGCGAGTTGCAGTGTCAAGAATTTTGGCAGGTAAAGATTTTATCATTAGCAATTTATTTAGATAAAAAAAATTGGAACGTTATGGGTGGGTTGTTACGACGTAAATTGTAATAAAACGTGAATTGTAACACTTGCAGCAAATTGTAATAACTCTTGGTGTAAATTGTAATAAAAACGTAAATTGTAATAAAACCTGACGTAAATTGTAATACGCAAATTGTAAAAAAAAATGACGTAAATTGTAATAATCTCTACTTGCGGTAAAATGTAATAACTTTTTACGTAATTTGTAATAACCGATTGCATTTCTTAAAATTACGAATTTAACAGGGGTTTTTGGTTTATAATTATGAAAGACAGAATAAAACCGTCGGAATGTTCATTAGCGTTTTACTGCAACAAGTTAAGAGGAAAAAGTTGTGACAAATAAAAATAGACAAACTGATTCACTTGCAAATAGACACAGAGACTGGCAATGGGAAAGACGAAAAATAATGAAATGCTTTTCTTATGTTTATTTCTTTGTCTTGTTGTTTACCAATAAAATATAGACTTACTGAATAAGGTCTTTATGAATCATGATCATTGGTTTACAAATCTTTAGCGTTTTACATGAAAACAGGATCTTGTGAAAGATGGGATGGATTGTTATTGGTACCTACGTTTTTTCCATCCAATTTTACAAACAAATTTATTGTTTTCATATAAATGTGGTTTTGTGTTAGAGCAAGGGGGTTGTGTTTGGTATATCGTGTTACAAACCGCTATCAATGCTATTTTGAGCTTTAGTCCTTCAGTAAGAGGGTGTAACTCGAGTTGAATAACACAAGAATTTTAAGACAGTAACAGAAAAAAGAGGTTTCATCCATGTTTATTTCTCTCTTAAAATGTAAAAGTTGAACATATTGAAATTGTTTGTAGTTACCCTATGTATCCGATTCAGTCTCTACTCAATACCCAAAGGCCTACAGTACATTTTCATAAAATTAAACGAAATAATGCAACACATTAAACGTATGATTTTGGTGTGATCTAAACAAAAAAGAATGTTATGTACTTCATTCATATTAGTACTCTTTTCTGAGTATTAATGCGTGGGGTATAAACATTACACGATTCCAGTTTACAACCCTACTCGTACCAGTTGATAAAACGGAGAATATATCTGTAAAATAATGGCCATAATAACAATTATGAATTTGTAATTGTCCGGTTGTACATTTTGTTTATCATTTTGGTTTTCAATGTATTATAACGTTCACACATTATCAATCTTGTAGTGAGACTGTAGTTAAAGAGCCACTCCGTGAGTTGTTGGAGTCATATATGCCAATCTTTTAATGAAAGAAGCAGTTTTAAAACGAACGTAACATGATCGTTTAAACTATGCGAACCAATTTCTATACCTCAATTGATTAAAAGGTGTTCATACATAAATGGCCGCCAGTAGTTTTTTGTTTATATCTGAGATGTTTTAAACATCTGAAGAAAATACATCTCGCATAAACAAATGATCAATTGGGAAAATTTGAATAAATACATATTTTAAAAATCGTGCTATTGCCCCTGTAATCGTAAGGGTTACGTAAACAAATCTAAATGACAACCATACGAACTTGCTATACGCAAAACAGTAACAGGGCCCTAACCTGTTTCTCGTAGCGATCTTGAGAGGATATTTAATGTTGCGTGCTAATGATAGAATACAAATATGAATGTTTAGAGTACTCCAATAAATTAATGCCTGTCTAATGAAATTGGAGAATAAGATTGAACGTACAAAATGTACTTTGATTAAAGGACATATCTATATAGGGTTATATCTAATTGCAGTCGTGTCACTGTTTATTTACATGTAATGCAGCATTACTAGAAGACATTCATTGTTTTAAAGTATGTTCTTTTGCATTGACTTAGTTTAAGAATTTGGTTACAAATTAAACCTCATGTTTGTGTTTAATTCGTTATTCTAACAAATACATAGACATAATTGGTCAGTAATTTAGATATTAGTTATGCCGTCATGAAATTAATAGAATAAATGTTAACAAAATATTTTCATTTTATTTTTTCTATGTAGAACGAGAGGCGTATGCAACCCTAAATGTGTACATGTATGTTTTTGCGTAAAATGAATCAAGCTGAAAAATGTTTCTTGATATGTTAATGTAAAATCTAAGTTCAAGTGAAAGGGATTTTGAGGTAGTTTATATAAGGTCCCCTTGATATTTCGGTTATTACAATTTACGTAAATATTTATTACATTTTACCGCAAGAAGATATCATTACAATTTACGTCAGTTTTTATTACAATTTGCGTATTACAATTTACGTCAAGTTTTATTACAATTTGCGTTTTTATTACAATTTACGTCAAGAGTTATTACAATTTGCTGCAAGTATTAAAAATATTTTCATTTTATTTGGTTTGGGTGGCATACAGATCGATTGTAAGTTAATATGTAGAAGCGCCGAATTTTCTTGTCATAATCATCTACTGTCTCCAAAACACCTACCAATGGCTGGAGACATAATAATAAATTATGTAAAACAATGTATAATAATAGCTGGTGAAATATCCCTTACCCCAGCCCCCTCGCTATATATTATCTTAAATGTTCACTAGAATTTGCACAACTCCATTTTTCTTCTTATCTACAATGTATGATTTTCTATATATGATTTGCAGGTACGTTCAAGCCCTTGTTTGGCGTCTGCATTTGCTGTAAAATATATCCGATCAAAGCTTGCCTAGGACATTTAGAAGCATACGGTGTACGGTACAAACCGTTTCCTTCTATGTAGAACGAGAGGCGTATGCAACCCTAAATATGTACATGTATGTTTTTGCGTAAAATGAATCAAGCTGAAAAATGTTTCTTGATATGTTAATGTAAAATCTAAGTTCAAGTGAAAGGGATTTTGAGGTAGTTTATATAAGGTCCCCTTGATATTTCGGTTATTACAATTTACGTAAATATTTATTACATTTTACCGCAAGAAGATATCATTACAATTTACGTCAGTTTTTATTACAATTTGCGTATTACAATTTACGTCAAGTTTTATTACAATTTGCGTTTTTATTACAATTTACGTCAAGAGTTATTACAATTTGCTGCAAGTATTACAATTTACGTTTTTATTACAATTTACGTCGTAACATGGGTGCCAAATTGAAGTCGTTGGACGGTCTACGGATACGCTGTCATTGATAGAATTTATTCATATTGAGGATGACGAACGAATTCGTACTCGATTATTATTGTTATTATTATTATTATTACTGTCATTCCTCATTATAGGTTAACGCTATTCTGATGTGTCTGTCCTCCGGACTAATTCACAGAGAAATGATTTATGACTTCAGAGACGAAGATATATGGAAACATAAGCTGAAACAATTCTTGCTAGGCAACAGTGATTTATTAATTGAATGATATTAACGAAAATATGTATTTGAGTCAAGTATTTACTGTATCTAGGGAAGTCAATTTATTTTAGTTTATTTTCGACATGGCTGTGAAAAGTAACTTAATAAAACGTTTTGGAGTAGAACCCAAATACTGTTAGGCGCCGGGCATATCAGCTTTGTTTGTGGAACAGCCATCAGTAGGATTCACTTTTTGGATTTTATTCAAAAACAATATTTAGGCCTTTTAGGAACAAAAATAGAATATAGTTTCCGGTTGTGAACTATAAAACCGTAAGGCTAAGCTTGACCAAAATTGTTATGTGAAATCTTCATATATAGCATAGGGTTAGGTGGCGTCGAGATTGGGAAAGTTGTTCAAGATACGACACATCCTATATCAGGGTAACACGAATACGCTCTCGCTCTACTTTTATACCCTGGGATATAACCACACTAAAAGTTAAATGGATGATATCGAATAATATTGGGGGTGTAGCGAGGTTGTCGATGTTATATACAGCTATGGATAAGCGACCGGTAACATGAACGTTTTTTTAGTAAGAAGATACTCGATTAGCTGGAACTCTGCGAACGAAGATATTCTTATGGAACAGGTTGGGTGAAGGGGTGGATTTTTTCATTTTAAAAAACAGCTTTGCCATCAGTTTATAAGTTTATTGTTATTGGCGAACTTTAGATTGTCCAACATTAAAACGAGAGTGCGTCCACAAAAGAACTGAGACTCGTCGATATCGACCCAGGCTATGTAGCCCTGCGTATTTCGCTCTTGTCTGGCAACTAATTAGCCTGGGTCGATAACGATGTGGACAAAGTCTCGATTTAAACCCGATCAGTGGAACTGAAAATTATATCACAGATCTCTGTTTTTGTTTCTTTCTACAGCTGTGTTGTCGAAAGATGGCCATTAATGCAATGCTTGGCGTCATGTCACAGAGACAGTCAATTTTATGACAACTTGAAAGGAGTTGAATTTGGGTTCTATCCAAAGAGAGCTTCACTTCCGGAGAAAAACTCTAAACCGCTGATCAAATCTTTAAATTTTCTAAGAATTTCCTAGTTACTGAAATGGTGTCTTTTGATGATTTCAACGTTCTTGAAATCCTTATACTTGGCCAAGCATATGTTTCTGGAACACTCCACAGCGGTTTTATTAGAAATATATATTTCATTATTAGAAATAAGTATGTTTTGAATTAAGGGGGACCGGTGGGAAATTTCATCTTCTGATTCCTCTTGATAATTTGATACCGAACAAAAAGAACCAGAAGGGCATTACCTTAATGACCATAAATGACAGAGGAAAATGAAATATGTAAAACTTTAACATGGCTTTAGCCTGCTCAGAGGTATGTAAGAGACATAATTCGCTTTATTACCCAAAAAGGTCATTAATCATTTTAATGCAGCTTGCTTTTGTGTTCAGTTTATTACTTAAACTCTTCGAGAACATTATGGACGTCACAATTAAAATCTATATGATATAAAAGGCTTACTGGAATTGAAAGTCTTTTGAACGGAAGCCAAATTTTCGAGATTCAATAAGCCTGTTCATATGTTTGCAAGATCCCCGAGAGGTTTTCAAATTTTTTTTGATCTAACCAATGTTTAACCACGTGTCCTTTGCTCGCAGCCTAAATATATACTGCGGATCTCCGCAATCAACGGCTCGAGATTTAAGGGGCACAGAGTACATTTTTATGTTGATGGAGTCAAATATGTCAGATTTCCTAAATGGTGTTATTTTATGGAGAAGTAGTAGTTGTTTCAATAAATCGTAATACTAATGCTTATCAGTTCAGTATATTGATAATAATCGGGTAAAAGTTTTGTGATCAAAAACCGGACAATGGCATTGAATCACACATGATTATGAAAGCCTCATGATAAATCATAAAAAAATTCTCTAAACCACTTTAAAAGTATGCCTAAAGTAGGATGAATAAAAACTCGTAACTGAATGTAAAATTACTTTCACGAAATGGGTGCGAGAATGTGTAGTCCCCGAGCAAGAACGACGGTTATTTCAAAAGAATTTGTACATGTAACATCATGTGGCTCACTTGCGAGTGTTATATTCTCATTAATGGCCTGTTACGACGTAAATTGTAATAAAAACGTAAATTGTAATACTTGCAGCAAATTGTAATAACTCTTGACGTAAATTAAAATAAAAACGCAAATTGTAATAAAACTTGACGTAAATTGTAATACGCAAATTGTAATAAAAACTGACGTAAATTGTAATAAAATCTTCTTGCGGTAAAATGTAATAAATATTTACGTAAATTGTAATAACCGAATTATCAAGGGAACCTTAATTAAACTACCTCAAAATCCCCTTCACTTGAACTTAGATTTCATATTAACACATCAAAAAATATTCTTCAAGAACTTTCCGCTTGATTCATTTTACGCAAAAACATACATATTTAGGTTTCATACGCTTCTCGTTGTACATAGAAGGAAAGGGTTTGTACCGTACATGGTATGCTTCTAAATGTCCTAGGCAAGCTTTGATCGGATATATATTACAGCAAATGCAGACGCCAAATAAGGGCTTGAACCTGCTAATATTATATAGAAATTCATAGATAGGAAGAAAAATTGAGTTGTACAAATTCTAGCGAATATTTAAGATTATATATGGCGAGGGGGCTGGGCTAAGGGATATTTGACCAGTTATTATTATACAGTGTTTTATATTATTTATTATTATATATCTCCAAAAATACATGTAAAAACACATTTATATGAAAACAATATTTTTGTATGTAAAATTGGATGGAAAAAACGTAGGTACCTATAACTATCCAGCCAATCTTTCACAATATCTTGTTTTCATGTAAAACGCTAATTTTTTAAAAACCTAAGCCTGTCCAATGATCATGATTCATAAAGCCCTCATTCAGTAAGTCCATATTTTATTTGTAAACAACAAGACAAAGAAATAAACATAAGAAAAGCATTTTATTATTTTTCGTCTTTCCCATTGCTAGTCGCTCTGTCCTTGTTTCTGTCCCTCTGTCTATTTGCAAGTGAATCAGTTTGTCTATCTTTTTTGTCACAACTTTTTCTACTTGACTTGTTGCAGTAAATCGGTAATGAACATTCCCACGGTTTTATTCTGTCTTTCTTAATTATTAACCAAAAACCCCTGTTAAATTCGTAATTTAGAGAAATGCAATCGGTTATTACAAATTACGTAAAAAGTTATTACATTTTACCGCAAGTAGAGATTATTACAATTTACGTCAATTTTTGTTACAATTTGCGTATTACAATTTACGTCAGGTTTTATTACAATTTACGTTTTTATTACAATTTACACCAAGAGTTATTACAATTTGCTGCAAGTGTTACAATTCACGTTTTATTACAATTTACGTCGTAACATGGCCGTTCTGTATTAGTTACAGAGCACAATATAGCCAAGAAATTGTTTCCTTCTTTTGCGCTGGCCTGCTTCCAGTACGTCAAGAACTAATTATTTATGTAACGTTGCTAGGCAAAAGCTATATGTGCACTTATGACAAACATTAAACTGCTTATGTCTTACCATATGGGTAAAGTTATATTATCCGTTTCATGTCAGCCTAATGAAAATGTACTCAACAAATGCATTATGTAATACAATAAGAATAAGTTGTTCACCATGTGAACCTTTCCTAGAATAACATGTTTATGACTTTTAATGATTTCACTTCGTCTGAAATATGAGGTTCCATCCGGTCAAAGTGATATATAACATTTACATGAGTGATGTTTGGCTCCATTTGACGCACACAAGGAATTATATATTCCTCTTAAAAAGCATTTTTATAATTTCATTGGACAGTTCCTCTGACATGTTGTAATATGTAAGATAATTTAGCACTTAATGGGCGAGTAGTTTTTTAACCTTAGACTTTCACAGATTGAAGAAATTGACACATTTCATGGGGTATTAACGTACATCATTGCTTTTTAATGTAAGTAAAAGCTTTTGAGCATGCATGATGTCACGAGGACAACAAATGACATTTAACTGCACTAAACATTGTTTTATAAGGACATTTATATGGAACTGGGGTTAGTTGAAACTGCATACTTACATGTATAGGTGACATTTACGATTTGTCGAGCACGCAATGCATGGTACTTTTTGCTGAGTGACACGACGTCTTGAGCGAAAATAATAGGCAATCATATGAGCATTAACACATAAATAAATACATTATAAACAAACTTTTACATAAGGATAGGCCAATACCATAACACGTGCAATCAATGCAATCCTAAAACGTGCAATCAATGCAACAATAACACGTGCAATCAATGCAACAATAACACGTGCAATCAATGCAACCATAACACGTGCAATTGATGCAACAATAACGCGTGCAATCAATGCAACCATAACACGTGCAATCGATGCAACAATAACGCGTGTAATCAATGCAACCATAACACGTTCAATCGATGCAACCATAACGCGTGCAATTAATGCAACAATGACGCGTGCAATTAATGCAACCATAACACGTGCAATGACAAGAGTTACAACGCATGGCATGCAAAGGTTAAAGTCCTTCCTGATTTTAGACAACATCTACAGTTGAATGTTTCGATGTTCGTCACTATATCAGCCCCTGGTTTTTTATTAGGGTAGCCCGTAATGAATTTACTTGCCATTCATGTGTTAAATCAAATACAAATGCTACATCGATTGGTCTTGCGAGCCTCTCAAAAGAGCCTATATACACTCTTGGTCTTTTGGAAATTGGCTTGGAAATTCAGGTCTTAGCTCACACTTTTAGTTTTTTAGTTTGTATTAGCCAATCAGTTTGTTTTTCGTAGATATGAGATGCAGAATGCAAAAACTAACCAAACTTAAACAATAATCGAATAGTTTGATTGGTTTTATAATTGACTTAATGTTATATTCTCCGTGTCGTATTATGGGCTCATTTTTATCCTTTATATAGTAATATGTCTTCAGTATATTGATGAATTTGTTCTTTATATTTTCAAATGAAATGAGATTAATATATGTGAATATAAAAATAAACGCAGGAAAGCGTCTTCTTAATACATCAAAACGAGTTGATAAGTGAGTAAAAGTGTTAAATATCTTAATCATGCCTGCGTTGATACGTACACTTCCTAGGTAATAATCCCATGATATCCAAATCCCAATACCTCCATTTGAACACAGTAGGATTAAAGATGTATCAGTGATGTGTCATGAACACAGCTGCATACCAAACGTTTGTTCGCATGTATCAATTTCTTTCCTGCCTACGAATTTGCATACGTTGTTTGTTTCAGAACGAGACGCTCCTATTGGACAATTGGTGGCCGGAACTGACGTCATGTTTCCGGGTGCTGGTACTCATCGTGGGACCGTGTGGGATTTTATTGGTCGCCACGTTGTTCTATATCCCAATGCTGGTCAATAAGTCGGATAATAAACTGCCACTATCGCGTCTTTATCTTATTAAAACGGTAAATATTGAAATAACGCTTTTTTATACAAGAGCTGGTTATAAGTTATAAATGTTCTGGCATTATAGACGAAACGTTTCCATCATCATCAACTTTCCTTTACCACTGTGATACATCAATTTAATGTTTTACCTATATAACATTTAACATTAACTTTTCTTCCCTTAGGTTGTAATTCAAAGGATGTTGTTTTGGTTAAATTATTGTAGGCATCAAAGTAGGTTAGATTTTTGCTGACTAATATGGTTAGTCATTTGCAAGCAACAGCATCTGCCGTTGCTGCCCCCGAATGTTTTACATAAGAATGTGTGGTTACTGAAATGTTCGATATTTCAATAAACAAAAACAAATTTGTTCACGAGAGGGTTGTTTCTCAAATGTGTCACAGTTTAAAGAAGTTGTTGCTTGATTCCGTTGTTATTTCTGAACGTAAGAGGTAAGAAATGCAGTGTGTCCTGGACCTATATTTTCGAAGCTCTCTTAGTGCTAAGATAGTCGTAAGCTAATGTTAATGGATGGGACTTACGACTATCTTGGCACTAAGAGAGCTTCGAAAATCTAGGCACTGGTCACTATCCCAACTTTCTCTAAATCAGGCTATGAAAATCAAACTTTTCGCATAATGACATCTGTCGTGGTTCTGTACTCTTTTTTGCCCACAATTGTTTGAGATATATCGTTTTACCCGTCCAGTGTGTGTACAGCAACCGGAAAAACCTTAACTAGTTGCTATAGCTTTTGATTGGTCAGTGATGTGTCTTTGAAACTTTATATCATCTCTCTACCTTGTGCACCCATGGTTCGCTAGTTCCAGCCGATGCTCGGGTTTCACCGCAATGCATAGCCACTATTGTGTTGCGGGCTTTCTCCCTGCAATAATACTAGTAGCCGCTATAAAAGTGAAACACTCTCGAAAGCGGCGTTAAACCCCGTATCACCTCATCTCACCTCTACCTTGTGAGACATCAAAAAATAGAGGTGATATTTTTCACTTTGGCCTTGATTGGTCAATGACAGTCCATTAAGTGTTCCTTTCATAAGCTCTTTCAGATGATGTCAGGACTTTTACATCATGGCCATGGATGTATTTTCAGAAAACTTTATTGAATTAGGCTGTAGGGTGTGACAAGTTAATGTATTCCCCTCAACAACTAAAGTACCGGGGTAAATTAATTGGGCCGTTCTCGTCCCTTACAAAATATGTCCAGCTCATAACTTATAAATTAATGAACCATTTTAATTAATCTGTCATGTAAATTCAGCAATAAGTAATTTTATGTCGTTATTAATATATCTATATCTTAATATAATTTTTTGGGGGGAAAACTGTGATGGCATCGTTAGAAAACAAAGGCCTCATACCTTCGAAACTAGCCATATATTGATTTCGTTTTGTTTTGGATTAAACATTGTCATTTTTTATTCTTGTAACATGGCAAATGAAAACTAATTCAGCACAATGATTTTAAGAAAGCTTTTATTATGATAAATACCTTGGAAAAGCTAAGATTTATAAAATACTTAATATGTTAACATTTTTGCAAATTGTGGTAGAAAAAGCTCGATAGTGTTAGCTTCTTGTTGATAATGGATATAAAATTGTATTTTTTCCTGTGACAAAGAAGGTTTAATAAAGTGATTATTTTTACTTGTGATTATTAACTCGAAAATCTAAAAAAAAGTAATCAATTTAACATGACTCATTTTATTATTTTCAGTTCACTAGTGCTGTTCTAGCTTTGATAAGTTTCGTCAACATCTTTATGATAGTGTCCGATGAAGATCATGGAAAAGATATTCCTCGAGTATATATAGTGGGTCATTCTATGGAATTAATAGCGTATGTGAGTATAAATATTCTATTATGTCATAAATGTTAAAATTAGTGAAACTCAATTTTTTTAAATCGTGATGTGTCAATTATAGAATTAACCCGATTTTGCACCCGACCACTCTTAATTAACCCTATTAGAAACCATTTTGTCATGATATCATACATCTAGTCCATGACCGACCCCTTTTATCGACCTCTTTCACAGCCTTTTACCCAACCTAACCGAACCCAGTCCTAACCACCCCAAACCCCAACTGAAAGCCGTACAAACACCCAACTAACCAACTAACCAACCGACCAATTCAAACGCAATCCAACCTCTGTAATACTATTGCTCTGAACAGATAAACATATTAACGGCCTGAACCAATTCAAAATGTGAAACAACATACTTTCGTCTCATTTCATCAATTATCAACACAACGTGTTTCCAGATGTTAACAGTGGTGATAATGCACGTCGAACGACAACGAGGAGTCTTTACATCCGGGCTACTGTTCGTGTACTGGACCATTGTCACGTGCTGTTATACGGTACCCTTCTACACCTACATCATTCTAGAGGTATGTCTATATCCCCTGAATATCAACCAGCTCCTTCATATCATACTAGAGGTATGTCTATATACCCTGAATATCAACCAGCTCCTTCATATCATACTAGAGGTATGGCTATATACCCTGAATATCAACCAGCTCCTTCACATCATACTAGAGGTACGTATATATACCATGAATATTCACCAGCTCCTTCACATCATACTAGAGGTATGTCTATATCCCCTGGATATCAACCAGCTCCTTCACATCATACTAGAGGTATGTCTATATCCCCTAAACATCAACCAGCTCCTTCACATCTACCGACGTCAATGTTCTTCATTGTGACCATGCCTTATAAATGACAAAAGAACTATTTCGGATTAGAAAAGAGGATACGAAAGTAAGTAAATGTGAGGTACGTCTATATACCATTAATATCAACCAGCTCCTTTACATCACACTAGACGTATGTCTATATCCCCTGGATATTAACCAGCTCCTTCACATCATACTAGAGGTATGTCTATATCCCCTAAACATCAACCAGCTCCTTCACATCTACCGACGTCAATGTTCTTCATTGTGACCATGCCTTATAAATGACAAAAGAACTATTTCGGATTAGAAAAGAGGATACGAAAGTAAGTAAATAACATATTTTATACTTGAAAGTTATTATTTTTTAACAATTCTATTCATTAAGAAGGGCTTCTTTTAAAAATGTGTGCAGAGGGACTGCCCTGTTTCTTGTAGCCAACTCTTTCGTTGTAGCATAAAGATACACCTGGTGATTAATTGTTATTTGTTTTTCTCTATTCAATTAATGTATAAAAATCGATGAACACCAAAGCTTTTCAATTGTTTATACATAACGCCAAGTTTCATATTGTTATTGTTGGTATGTTTGTATTTAGTGTAGAGTTTCCAATTCTTCAATATTGATCGATTGTGTATTTCAGGTGTACAGAGAGAGTATACTGTATTTCACACTGTTTTGTATTTCAGGTGTACAGAGAGAGTATACTGTATTTGATACTGTTGTGTATATCAGGTGTACAGAGAGAGTATACTGTATTTCACACTGTTTTGTATTTCAGGTGTACAGAGAGAGTATACTGTATTTGATACTGTTGTGTATTTCAGGTGTGCAGAGAGAGTATACTGTATTTCACACTGTTGTGTATTTCAGGTGTACAGAGGGAGTATACTGTATTTGACACTGTTGTGTATTTCAGGTGTACAGAGAGAGTATACTGTATTTAATACTGTTTTGTATTTCAGGTGTACAGATAGGGTATACTGTATTTCACACTGTTTTGTATTTCAGGTGTACAGAGAGAGTATACTGTATTTCACACTGTTTTGTATTTCAGGTGTACAGAGAGAGTATACTGCATTTCACACTGTTTTGTATTTCAGGTGTACAGAGAGAGTATACTGTATTTCACACTGTTTTGTATTTCAGGTGTACAGAGAGAGTATACTGTATTTCACACTGTTTTGTATTTCAGGTGTACAGAGAGAGTATACTGTATTTGATACTGTTGTGTATATCAGGTGTACAGAGAGTATACTGTATTTCACACTGTTGTGTATTTCTGGTGTACAGAGGGAGTATACTGTATTTCACACTGTTGTGTATTTCAGGTGTACAGAGAGAGTATACTGTATTTAATACTGTTTTGTATTTCAGGTGTACAGAGAGAGTATACTGTATTTCACACTGTTGTGTTTTTCAGGTGTACAGAGAGAGTATACTGTATTTCACACTGTTGTGTATTTCAGGTGTACAGAGAGAGTATACTGTATTTCACACTGTTTTGTATTTCAGGTGTACAGAGGGAGTATACTGTATTTGACACTGTTGTGTATTTCAGGTGTACAGAGAGAGTATACTGTATTTCACGCTGTTGTGTATTTCAGGCGTACAGAGAGGGTATACTGTATTACACTGTTGTGTATTTCAGGTGTACAGAGAGAGTATACTGTATTTCACACTGTTTTGTATTTCAGGTGTACAGAGAGAGTATGTTGTACTTCACACTGTTGTGTTTTTCAGGTGTACAGAGAGAGTATACTGTACTTCACGCTGTTCTATATAAGTTTCGGCTTGATAGTGCTACAGTTTATCCTGCAGTGGTTCTCAGACGTGCCTCGCAAAGAGCATGGATACCAGGTCCTTGGTGAAGTGAGTACCTACAGCGTTTCCGCTCATTATGTGTTTTGTCTCGATGAACCTTTAATAATAATGATGATAACTTGAGTGTCCTCCTCATATGATGAATTGAAAATTGTTTGTGTGCCCCTAGTCCGCTCAGGCAGTCACTGTGCAGCGGCAGTTAAAGTCATGCGCTATCCTAATATCCCCGAGCGTTGAGGAAGGAAACAATATTTCCCATCTTTCAACGTATTTTGGTATCACGCGACCAGGAATCAAAGCTGGGCCTCCCGGATGATGAGCGATCGCTCTACTTATTGAGCTTTGTTGGAATTGACGTTTCTAGTTATAAGCAGAGGGAATTAGAATGTGAAAACATCAATTTGGTTGTTTAAGAAATCAATTATCAACTTTGCGACATGCGAGAGACTTTCTTAAGATGAAAGATTATGTCCCTTTGTCCTGCTACAGGTCAGGACTACAGACCGTTGTGGCACGAAGTCTGAGCGTTTCATAGCCAATCGTCATTAGATTATGGTCTGTTGACAACGATCAAGTCGATTAACGGCTACACATGCGGCTTATGTTAGATGTCTCCGTACTATAGCCCTAAGAAAAATGTTTTCATAACATAATGGTGTGAGGAACGGACTTGCATGTTTTTGATGTAAGGGTCAGCTCACGTTGTGCCAACTGCTCGGAGTGATGACCGCCGTTTCATCTCCCAAAATGACAACGTCAGATGTCACAGGGCTAAGAATGTCACTGAATACATCTGAATATGACCAGATTACCATAGCCGCCCTAAAGTCTAAACCTTAATCCCATCGGGCATGTCTAGGACCTGTTTGGACAGCGCGGACAGCGACGTCAAGATAAATCAACCATCAACCATGAACCGAGAACTTGCCGCTGAATTGCTTTAACAGTGGAATAATAAGTATCGTCGGAACTGTGCCTGCTTGGCCAAGGGAAAGGGATTTATCCATCATTGTCTTGATATGTTACCGTCTGGTAAACTTGCGTGACCCTTGGGGTAATGTGACCTAAACCTCGGTGTGTCTTGTGTCTTTGGCAGTATAAAAAATATTGAATAGAAATTCTTAGTTACACTTCTTCACTATTTGTTCCGTTCATTAGCCATCAAAGTCCGATATCCACTACTTTTTGTGATAGTTCTTTCTGATGTTTCATGTAATTTTTCTGTGAAGCCAAGTCATCAATGTCTCTTGGAAATACCTGAACAATAATGAACCAATGATTAAGCTATGAAAGTAATACTTCAATTAATATTATGTCAATTTATAAACTATTCTACAGGAGCTAACTAGTCTGAATTGGGGCACATGTTTTTCTTGAATGTCTTCCTCTTTATTTAACAGAGACCGTGTCCAGAGGTCACAGCCTCGTTTCCGTCCCGATTAGTTTATGGTTGGATGACTAAGTAAGTAAACATTTCTTATTCCAACTGAGCAGCTTGTATGAAGATGAATCGTCTGTTGGATAAGTAGAAATGAACCAATGATATGAATTGTTTCACTTTTCAGGTTGGTTGTCACTGGTTACCGGAAGGGTATAGAGGAGCAGGATCTATGGGACCTCAACCCCCGTGATTCCAGTGACACCCTCTTCCCTCCCTTTGAACTTGCATGGGCCGATGAGAAGGCCCGCATTGCTGAAAAGAAGTAAATATGAGCTCTCAATGTTATTAGTTATTGTTTGAATTCAAGTCCATGGTTTGGATTCCTTGACATAATGCACAACCATTATATTTTGTGAGAGCCATAATTAAAGTAATACTGGAATGACATTCATCTTTACATTTTTATCAGAAAATGAAATGTTTCAAGAGATCATAATTCATGATTACTTGGAGGAAAAGAATCATATGAAGAAAAGTAACTATCACTAAACTCCAATCACATGAACATCACAAACCAAAGAAATGCGATGACGTAATGACAATAAAGATATTTTTTAATGTAATGAATTTCATATGTAACTGATTAACATTTTCCGTATGTTTCAGTTCAGCCTTCAAACACAATAAAAATGTGATTTACAACAATGGAGTTATTCATTTACCGAAATCTGACAATGAAACAACACCACTCGTATCCTCCTCACAATATAAACAAAAAGCATCCTTCAATGGATCCTTGACTGGCTCCAGTCTAGGATACTACAGCAGCAGTTACAAGAGTCAGCGTGAAGAACACGTGGATCCTCGTCGGGGGCTACGTAAACCCTCACTTATGAGGGTTCTGTCAAAGCTGTATGGAGCCCAGTTGGTTTTACTCTTCTTTGTGAAACTCATCGCTGATGTGCTACAACTCATGGGACCTATAGTTATGAGGTACGCATATCATAAGGTCTATATAGAAGTGGACTCGGTCCCTGAGACCACATCCCCTTTAACAAAAATCTAAATGAATTTGTTTGTAAAAATATCGTGGAATGATCTAGCAAATTTTTAGCTTTAGAACCTTTTGCATAGGAACGTAACTATTGTTAATTTTATATCCATTATACAGAGTAATAATGTTAATATCTTGAATGATGTTTGTCTATACCTATACCATATTGACAAGAAACACAAATCTAAATGCATAATGGTGATGATGCGCATGTCATAATAAAAAGTGTTGATGTATGTGTATTTTGGGCCGGAGGCGTGTTACTGAAAAAAATGTCTGTCCATCTGTCTGTCTGTTTAGCTTACTACCTTTCTGGATTTGTTTTCTTCCAGCGCCTTGATTAACTTCATCTCGTCCAAGGAACCGAACCGGGAATGGGAAGGCTACGTGTTGGCTAGTATGCTCCTGGTGCTAAGTCTAGCTAGGAGTGTCTTCTACCAGGCCAGTCTCAACCAGGCCGCCATTCTTGGACTACAGATGAAATCCACCATCATAGCTGCAATATACAAGAAGGTCCGTTAACAGTTACACGTGTTAATAAATAATTTTATGGATTAACAACTTTTTTATTGCAAAGAGAAGCAACGTTTCGGTGTAGGTAATAACGCCGTTAATAAAGAAGTTGGAAATCCATAAATTTCTTATTTTTTCAACTTTTAAAATGCCACTCAAAGAAATAATATGCGTGTTTGGTATCAACATGGGTAACTGTATCACAGTATAAAATTAATATGTTCTACAAGCGTAAATCACGTTGTCATAGTGAACTGACGTCACAAACAATTTAGGATTCACATCACGTTAGTGAGGTTGTATTCTGAAGGCAAGTTTTTGTAGAAGGTACATTTTAGCAATCCTCCTCAATTTCATCCTCCAAAATTTTGGAATACATGGAACATTGTAATCGCTATCGCTCGGGACATACTGACACTGAGAGAGACACTCGTGTTCAAAACATTAATTAACAATCATACCATGCATATCCCCGATGTAATGTCATGATGTCAGATGATGTCATAAGCCAGCCACAATTATACTCATTTAAGACTATATGGAATGGAAATTCGACTGTAATTTAAGAAAAATAACAAAAATCTAAAGGGAAATTTCTTTTAAAAACAATTTCTGTAGTGAAACAACGCAATAGAAAGACTAAATCATAACTGAACTTTTTCATCTTGATATTCATAGTTTGATTCTTTATAATATTAACATCGGGCGCTATCGGGCCCTGTTAAGTGATTCCGGGGAAGGATGACACGGGTGATAAGTCTAGAAAAGAACACCAACAGCTTGACATCAACTTGGACTCAATTTATTCATAAAACAATTCATCAACATAGTTACTTCAATTAGAAATTTATCATAATCAGGATTGCATAAAAAGTACATTAATAATCCAATTAATATAAAAGCAATCACATATAAGACATATCATTTACATAGTATTTAAATTTATTCTTCACCTGTAAGTACAGTGATGTGCCTTGTGCTCGGCTGCTAGCTTGCCTCACACAAGGGTCATTATACAATGCTTCAATTAACATTGCTTCAATAACAAAATATTTACGATAATTTGTGAAACCTTATGATAACGAATATATGAATGATGAGTGGAAGAGCCTTGTTTTTAATCTATCCTACTGAACCGTAACTAATCCGAAACGCTAATCTAATCAGAGGATATTAGTTCACTCTAATTAGCGCATGCTGCGACACCCCAGCTTAAAAGCTATTGAGATGGTGTGCGCATGCGCGACAACGTAATACCTGGAGCTTGGAGTCAGGAGTTTAGTTTACAGATTGAGCGTATAACTTTCAACTGATAGACTCCAATACAGCTCTGTTGTCTTAGAGGAATGCCCCTGTACACATATTAAAATTAAGGACATATATAACCCTAGATATACAAACACTGGATAATGTGATATTTGCAATACGAGTACTTTCAATGGTAATTTGTATTACGAATCGTTGTAATCTATGTTTATGACGTATATCAAAGATGTCCCGAAATACACATACAATATAACGACATAACGTCGATACAATAAAACATTTTGTCCGATATAGACAAGCTAGTCATGTCGCCCTTTTCACGAATAGAAAATATCATTCAGATGTTAGCCTGTTATACTAACTGGATCTTAGTAATGTCTGAGCTTTAAATCCTTAATTCAATATACACCTAACCTAACAATCAAACTTGAACATAACAATTTGCTAAAACAGAAATAACAAGACTTTATGTTCAATAAAAGGAGTAACCAGTTAATGTAGAATAATAACAACAGTTAACCTAACAAATGTAGCAGTGCCAAATTCAACTCACCTAGAAAAGAACACCAACAGCTTGACATCAACTTGGACTGCTGAAGTCAAGGCATGTTGGGTTCTTATAGAAGCGCTGGTGAGCCTACGGTCAGAGGTGATGCGACCTACGGTCCATAAATGGCTAGGGTTTATGTAACCACCTATCTGAACTTCTCTAAGTCTTAAGCTGGTTCCACGTTTGGTATTGGAATGTTGACTCTGGCTAGTTTCAAGGTTATGTGCCGGTCAAGCTGACCTGCTGGCTACCTCTGGAATGCGGCTAGCCATGCCGGTTCTTAGATTTATTCCAAAATGGCGGACTTTAACTAAAATGAACACGTTCTATTTCTAATTTAAATCATATAATAACTAAATAATTTGCCACTAAAAATAGGGAAATATAGCACGATAATAGTATATAGCAAACGTTCAAACTTAAAACTGACACCTTTAACACAAGTTTATCCTTTTCCAACATATTTCTGATGATATATTCTACGAACACCTTAATTTATCACATTTTCTACAAATCTATTAATAATGCCTTTAACATATATGTTCAACCCTTGTATATAAAATTGAAGTTTTTAAAAGGTATGATACTGAAAATGGTCCATCGTTATCTTTCCTTTTTGCCATGAGAGGGAGGGGGTATTCATCTGTCTGTATTTTAATATCACATATAACGTTTTTTCTCTAGTCTCTGACACTTAACAACGAAGCCAAGAAAACCACCACAACGGGAGAGATCGTGAACCTGATGTCCGTGGACTGTCAGAGGATCAATGACGTCATGAACTACCTCTTCCTCCTGTGGTCAGTCCCTATACAGATCGTCCTGTCCATCGTCCTGCTGTACAACACTATAGGAGTGTCCATCTTCTCCGGCCTGGCCGTACTGCTGGTGATGATCCCTTTCAACGGGTACCTGGCCAACAAGCAGAGGAAGTTCCAGCAAAAGAATCTCAAGCAGAAGGACGAGAGGATCAAACTGCTCAATGAGATCCTTAATGGCATAAAGGTGGGGCAATCTCCGTTAAATAGTGTCTATAAGGCATTAAGGTCGGGCAATCTCCGTTAAATGGTGTCTTAAAAGCATAAAGGTTCGGCAAATCATCGTAAAAATTTTCTTTATGGAATAATGAGGCCCCTGAGCCCAAATAGAGGGATACATACAATGACAAATACAAAAACACAGACAATATGCAGAAGGTAGATAACATGAATATACATATTTACTCACAAGTTATTTCATTAAACGTTTTACATGTTTTGCGTAAGCATGATAGACAAAATGTCCTAACCTTTTCAACATACAATTATCATCAGTAGTAAACAGATGTTAAAAATGCTTGAATATTTCTAGTTACAGTTTTAGGTAGGTACAGTTTTCTTAAATCATTATAGAATGGACAAATAGAAATGAAATGAAGTCATTTCAAAAGTCAGGTTTTAAATCGGTGAATGTGTGCTTATGATCTTGTGCCAAAGCTGAGCACCACGTATCACTTTCACATACTCTGTATCAAACAGCACAGTAGAAATAACACTTGACTTCATTCAAAGCTCTTGACCTGTGTAGGTACTGAAGCTGTACGCGTGGGAAGAGTCCTTCAAGAAGAAGGTTGAGGAGATAAGGGAACGAGAGATCGGCTCCCTCGACAAGATCGCTCACCTCAACGTCATCCTCGCCCTCGGGTGGACAGTGGCGCCCTTCTTGGCACGTACATGTTGACTTTTCCGATTCATCCCAATTCCTCCTTTGACTTTTTAACTATGTAGTGACTGCCTCGCTAAAATGTACACAAATGGCATACCACAAAGGGGTTGGTTTTCTATTTGTTGCAAATATATCATTTCTAAACAGTAATTAAGTTTGCATACATGTTAAATGAGTTTAGATTATAAACTTTAGATAAAAGATTAGGTAGCTTGGTACAAGGACAGAGTCGGGGATGGTAGGGGGATTTGATAACTTCGTGAAAGGGTTCTATTCGGAAGTTCATCCCTTTTACGTGAAATTCGGGCATCCTTCACCCTTTCCATAAACTGCCTGTTGAAGATAAAACTTTTCTTTAAACGCACTAGTGCACACCAATATTTCTTTAACACAACAAATGTACAGATACTGCATATCTCTCGATATTATTCAAGATCCTCATTCAAGTAATCTACCTCGTAAGTTATTTAACAAATATTTACGTATTCAGGTAGTAAAGTTGATTTTTAAAGACCGGAAGTATTTAATGTTACGTTACAATAAATCCGCATGAACTACGATATCGGAAATATTAAGATTTTACTTATAACCAAAAAAGCGGAAACGGCAGCCGCTTTGGTCAATCTAATAGCAATGCTAATGTTGTGTTATTAAATCGGTTTATTTACAACATTGCTTTCATAAAACATAATTCATTATTTGTTCTCAGTTCAGAGTTTAGGTAAATTCAAGAGCTGCACATAATAATAGTTCAGCCGCTTTCAACTGTCTATAATTTATCCGTTTTGTGCACAGCTTACTTTAGATTTGTTATATGTCCAAGCCGACAGCGGCTGTCAAAATTTTTTCATTGTTGATTGCAGGTCATTTGTAAAGAATTTTAAGCATTTCATTGCATCGATAGAAAGCTTAAGTGATTGCGTAAGTCCTCTTAAACCTTAAAATAGCCAATTTAAACCGTAAAAGCGTGCACTAGTGCCTTTAAGATCTAAAGCTAAAGTTCATTATACACAGTTATACCATAAGGTGACAGCAGTATAAATAGATCACTTTATGACGTCATATTATGATATTGGTGAATTTTCTTTAACTCTCAATATTCAACTTTTACAGGTTATCCTGGCCACGTTCGCTACGTACATTCTGATGGATCCCCTGAACACCCTGGACGCCAACAAGGCGTTCGTCACCCTCTCACTCTTCAACATACTGAGGGTGCCCATGAACCTCCTCTCGTCCATTATGTCCTTCACAGTGCAGGTGAATAGCTTCTATATTGTATTGCTGTGGATGAAATACCGGGATCTATCAATGAAATAAAACGTGTCATCAGTCACTGGCGAAAATGACATTAAAACCTGATATCTGTCAGAGGTGACAATGGTCTGACGTCATCAAACTATGAAACATCTCTGACGCCATGACACGTTCATATTGTCACATATTGCGACGGATTCGTTTGAAAACCTATATGCCTATTTCGGTGAAAACGCAAAGATTGGATCGTTTTTAAAATGAAATATTTGTGTTTCCTTGACTAAACCATGTTTATTTCATTTCGACAGGTAGAATTTTTTTTATATTAAAGAAATGTACTCACCTCTCTACCTCACTCGATGAAATAAAATGGTTCAAGAGTAGCCTAACAACCTCTGTATTCATGGTCCGCAGTTTATCAACGATGCTCCATAATACCCTGGATTGTTGTATTTGTTATCAATACTATAAGCACCAGTTAAAAAACTACTGCCTTCCATAGCTTAAAGACGTTTGTCAGTACTCATTCGGCTTCTGCCAATAATGTTCCTTTTAAGTAATGCCATCGGTAGTAGTTATTTAAGCCATACGAGGGAAATACGGTGAAAGCAATTAAAGGAAGACTCATTTTTGTTTCTCACGGCGAACAATGCTTTTCGTTTCTCAAAGACGGGGGCAAAATTAGAATTGGTAGATTATAATAGCTTCTATTAAAACATTTATACGACTACAATTACTTACTGAGCTGATGTAAAACGACCCCTCCATAGACTCAAGTAATCATATTGCTTTAGTTGAGATTTTTACTAGGTTAGAACAATGGAGATCGTTTATCAGAAGAAATGGAATGATACAAGTGATACAACATTCCGCAATAAGTTAACACTTATCACACAGTGTTTGGAGAATGGTAGGTCAATACTAACATATGTGTGTTGATTGGACTATATCATCCTTCTCTTCTCTACAGGCCTACGTGTCCATCAAGAGAGTCAACACCTTCCTGTGTACAGAGGACTTGGATGAGGGGAGCGTCACGTTTGATAAAAACGCAGGTTTGTAAAAAACGGAGTACCAGAATTTGTTCCAAAATAATATTTTCAACATAATCGCTACTGTATTAAATCAGTTTTCTTGTGCCACCGTTAGAGGATCAATCAGTGGTTTTGTATAAAACAGAACATTCCGCCTTTTCTTGTAACCGTCGCAGATACTAGAGTTTCTTCACCTTTGCAACGCGCACATGTCTCTTTTCGACGGTGACCCAAGTCAATTCTTTGAAAAACAACCTTAGTTGTATTTCAGCATTTTTCTTGTTCGACCTTTAGAGAATCAGTTTACCTTGATATTTCAAATAGCATACTCCGTAGTTTGTTAATAAATTCGGAGAGACTAAAGTGTAATCGTCTGTTCAAACACATATAACATTAACTAAAGTCATTTGTGTTATAGGAAAGTGTGAGTATGTCTTACCGTAAAGAAAAAAACACATAGGGTTATAAACATATAATAAAACACATGTTATTGGCTGCAAAGTTTTGAAAACTTGATAGTGGGTGTCAGTTGGCCCAAATTAGAATTCTACGAACCGTACATAAATACGGTTTCTTTTCCGTATGTATATCAGTGCGACAAATGCTTATGGACTGTTACGACCATCCATCAATGAATGGTTTTCTATAAACCTACATATATTTCATAATGTGGCGTTGTTACCCTAATGATATAAGTGACACACGTGAATTCCAACTGCAGATGACGCTATCAGGATAGAACAAGGCACATTTACGTGGGACAGAGAGACAACACCCAACCTCAGAGAGTATGTACAATGCCTTCATTCAAGGTTAAATAATGTTGGCTTTTCTATTATTGATTATGAATATTCCCGGACCATATTTACCTCTAACTGTTTTGCTCCTTTGATAACACAGGTCCTCATGAACTTTTGTAAAACCAATGAAAACTTTCCAGTGCATGGTCAGCGTAAACATCAAAATCCACCTCTAGCGATGGGTTACTGAACACAGGGTAGAAACGGCATAAATCCAAGGGTGGATAAATGGATAAAGAAAGCCATCGACACGGCTTTTGGAGAAAATGATAATGCATTTCGGATTTTATAACTCGATAAGTTTGACTTCAATATTTAAGCTTTAGATCACTATTTTAAAGAACAAGTACAATTTATGCAGATTTTAGACTAGAACACTAATTGACGCCGGATTTCATTGCACTATTTAGTATGAAAATGGCAACAATTTTATAATGTCGGGTGGTTAAAAGATCAAATCTTGCAAATGTATTTTCACAGCATTAAGCTGATAGTCCCTAGAGGCCAGCTGGTGGCTGTAGTTGGGAATGTGGGGTGTGGCAAGTCCTCGCTTGTGTCCGCCATATTAGGCGAGATGGAGAAGCTGAACGGAACAGTCACTGTGAATGTAAGTTACTCTTTATGTACCCCTTATTGTAAATATATCAATCGATGAGACGCCTAGCAAAATTGATCAGCAAAGAATTCTTATATTTTCTTCAAAAATATATGTTGAACCCATTGAAAACAATCATGTATTGAGAATCTTGTTTCAAATGTCATTTTATCACCAACAAAAGGTCCTAAATGACCTCTTCAATAATATTTTATACTCAATTATGAAGATATGAAGATTTTATTGCTAAGGCCTTGATATGAATTTCTCCTTGAATAGATATTTTCGATATCCAATGTATATATTCAAATGCCAATAAAAGTTAAGAATAATGTGATTTTCAAAAGAAATTTTTTTGTCGGGGTGATAACTTTAAAATTGTTATAAACTGGAAAAAACGTTAAGAGTTTTTAAATTCTATGATTAATGTTTATCAGGTGATAAATATAAAAAGATGTCAGTATTAATGTTTTTTAAATTTGATATATAAATAGTTTTGTCCTATATAAGTTCGACTTGTTCCAGTCAAGCATCGCGTATGTCCCTCAACAAGCGTGGATCCAGAACGCAACCCTGCGAGACAACGTGCTGTTTGGGAAGAGGTGGAGAGAGAAGAAATACAAAAGAGTGATTGAAGCATGCGCACTCGAGCCGGACTTTTCAATACTAGAAGCGGGTGATCAAACAGAAATAGGAGAAAAGGTACATGTTTTTTCGTAGATGGACATTATTCAACTTTCTTTTGTTGTGATGAATTTTTTTTTCTGATAATCAGGAAATATGGAAATGAAATTATGCTTGATATATCATGCCAGAAGGACCGTGACTGAATATTTTATCAACACACACATATATATATATATATATGCATAACTTGTAAACTTTTCATGCAAAATAGACTTTTAGAGAAAATCACTTGTACTGAAAAACATGTAATTTACAATTGTCCTTACAATATGTTCAATAGTTGTTCAGATTTCACCGCATTGCATTGCGTTTCGACCTTTCACCAAAAAATCCCGAATTACTTCACTTTACTTCATCTTTCCGCACCTCACCTCACCTCACATCACCTCACTTCACCCCATCTCACCTTATCTTAAATACATTAGATTTGTAAGCAATTCTCAAATAACTAATAATCAATACATACATGTTTCATTTAAGTATTGTACTAATAGTAGCTCTTAAAAAGACTTTTGTGGCTTTTGGTGGCTTCCTTAAAAGTCAATGGTAGCTATATATAGCCTTCATTATGTGAGAGAAAAGGGGATACGGAGTACCATCTCACGTTGAGCTTTTTTGACTCTATAACGGAGAATATATACCATGACTTAGATAAGTTCCTTTTCCGTGCATGGAAACTAGGAGAAATACCTTGTTTACCTTTTGGTTTGCGTTTACATTAAGGTATTTTCTTCAGGCATCGAGCAACAAGAAAAATACTTGCGAAGCTTGACAGTGAATATAATATAAATAAAATAAATAATAGCACAAATGGATAAAACAAGTGCACATTTCAGTTACCACAGTGTCTTCCATGATCTGGAAAAATTGCAATGAATTTTGAACAATCATTATTATCCATTGTTTCCAAAATGGTTGAGAGTTGTCTGTCACCAACCTACTAAAGTGAATAACAGTATGATTTACATGTGAACAGACTGCATTCCACAAGACTATGTGATTCCTTGCCTTAACGGATAATATACCAGTGGAAGAAATTGTAATCATTATCTATGTTCAATGTCAGGGCATCAACCTGAGTGGGGGACAGAAGCAGAGGGTGTCTCTAGCCAGAGCAGTCTACAGTAACTCCGACATCTACCTCTTCGATGACCCTCTGAGCGCCGTAGACAGCCATGTCGGCAAACACATCTTCAGTAAAGTCATCGGTGCCGGTGGACTCCTTAAGGATAAGGTGAGTGATTATTGCAATGTGTACATTTGGAAGAGTGTATACATAAAATATTCTCGACAATTATGTATTTTGGAATAAGATACAGTCTGTGGACAATTATAGTTAAAGCAGTTAGTTGATTGAGAGTCCTCGACCAGGGCCATTGCTCATGACGTCATATTAAATTTTCTTGATATGATGTAAGAAATTACTTCATTGAGGAATAAAAGATAAGCTTTGCTTTTGATATTTGTCAAAACAATGCTTGAAACCAGGATCATGAAAAAAAGATAGAACAAACGAAGCAGTATAATTGAATACTTTCTGTTGTAGAACATTCTTTATTAACCGTTTCATAAGCAAGTATGTGTTTCCGTTCGATTTTTTATATACCCTATATTACATAGCATCCGAAGTCATTGATTCTCAGCTTGACAATATTATTTGTGCACGTAGATCGATATTTTTGACACTACTTAAGTGCTTGGTTAATTGTTTCAATGGTCTTAACCTCAAGTCTCTGAAATATAATCTTTAAAGTGATGAAGTAAAAAATTGAGCCTCAGAATATGTGATTTCGAATTTTCCATTCCAAATTCTTTGCAATGGTAAAAGGTCATTTTTGGGTAAAAGGTTAAAGTATAATGTGCAATAGTTGTTCTACTAGACTAGAGTTGACTCTCTTTGAATCTGTTCTCGCCCCCTACAGACGCGAATCTTGGTGACCCACGGAGTGCACTGGTTGCCAATGGTGGACACGATAGTAGTATTGAATGATGGCGTCATCACTGAAACCGGAAGTTACGAGGAGCTCTTGTCATGTGAGGGGCACTTCTCAGAGTTCCTGAAGACGTACCTGATCGAGCAGAATGATGATGAAGACGACGACGACGACCTGGAGAGTAAGTCTTTATCATGTCATTCTTACTTAATATACCACTTTATCATTAAATTAATAAATTTAGATGCCGTCTGTAGCTAGCTAATCACAACAGTGGCCTTAATCTGTTGACAATGACGGTTTCAAGATTTAATTTTGTTTTTGAAGAGCGGAACTGTCTGAACATTTGTTTGGTTACAAAACCAATGTACCGTAGCAAAGGAGTTCAGATAATAAAGAGCACATGGTTGGCCATCCCGTTCCTGTATATTTATCCGTGTGGCCCAGAAAACCCCTGATTGTTATCGCAACATTTACCTCGTATTGCTTATGGTCAGTTTCTTCATTTTGTTTAGTGTGTATTTTGTCAGCCAAGAACGAAGCACGAAGGTTTGATGATCGACCTGCTATAATAATTCTCTATCTTATCATTGGTAATTACTTATCAATCGGCATATATCTTGTTCTTTTGCGGTATCAGTGAGTGAGTGCATGGGTTGGGATTTAACGTCTTTTCTACAATCTGCTCGCGATGCATAAAATGTGTCGTAGACATAGTTAGAGCCCTACATTTATTAATCTTTCGTACCGATGTTAATCAAGGATGCTTTCCAAAAATGGATATAGGATACTTTAGCGAATCCTCCGTGACAGAAGATGAAGATATACCGTGGTATGAAGCTTTACTTCATCCGGATAGACTCTCTACACGGCCAGGAGGAGATGAGGAGCTCTGTAAATAGCGAACCCTTCTCTTAGTATAGATGTTGTGAAGTATTGTTGCGATCATTGGTATACGATATACATAGCATATTACTCTCATGGTTTACATCAATGTATGATAACGGTTTTATCTCATCGTTCTATATGAATCATTTTTTGTAATTCTTACATATGTTATCGATGTTGTATAATATGTATATGTGTTGTATGATATATACATGTTGTATGATATATACAAGTTGTATGATATATACATGTTGTATGATATATACATGTTGTATGATATTTTGGTCTTCTTTTTAAAAAACATTGCATCTTTATCGCCGGTTGTTGCCATATGTCATTTCCATTGAAGCATAAACACGTTAACAATATTCAGTAGGCGTGTGTACATATCATGCGCATGTAAAACCAAACTTTTCCACCCTGTTGCCTTCATTCTCCAAGTGTCTTGATAGAAGGTCAACCTCTCAGGCAAATCTTCTTTTCTAAAACGTTAAAAAGGTTGTTGTATTTTATTACCTGTTCTTAGTTAGCCGTATTATGTCACGTTTGAATGAAAGTACATTACTTGTATCACATAACATATTTTTCAATCCAAAAACATTTTCAAATGTTTTCGAGATAAGTTTCGGCAAGTAGGAAAGATTCAGGATTCATTGCCATGCTTTTGGTTATGTAAAATCAATCGTTTCCTAACTAAAGCCTCGATTGTGTAAGTGTTTTGATCGAACCTCAATATCTTTATAAAACTTTTTTTTCTAAAGCAAAGGTTATCTTTTGTGATGTCCTAAGTGTTGGTGAGACTTATAATGTCACTTGTTTAAATGAAAGTGTCCTTTTGGGTAACATTACCTACAGGTACGCTTTCTTCTCAAACACACTTATAGTCAAAAGTTTTAACTTATCCGAATAGTTTCAAGATAAGTATCACTTTGATGAACAAGTATATGTTTACAGTAGATTTCGGCATCATCATGTTTCATTTTTATATATTGAAACAAGTAACTGAGGACAAAAGTAGTAAGGCCGATGATCTGAAAAATTGACAAGAATTGCGCAAATTCATTCAAAAAGTAACACAGATGTGACGCAATAAGAGTGGAATCCGTACGGCAAGCCATATCTGATACTTTATACTCTGTCAATGTGTGGTTATTAACATAATAAACTCTAGAATTAGTGACTAAGTACATAAATATATATTGTTTTATCTTTCGAACTATCAATTTTTACTGACCTTAGCAAATACTTTAATAACTTAATTAACTATAAAGTATAATCTGCATTGTACCATGTAAAAAAATATATAATGTATGTATTAATTATTTTATATATGTATTACATGTCTTAAACGAGGCTGAATTTGAAATAAATTGGACTTTACGATATTTCAGTCCGACTGATAAAAGAAAAAATGCTGGAAAGACTGGAATCGATGACGTCAGACGCCACTTCCGATGACAATACTACACGAAAACTGAGGTAACGACCAATGTTTTATTGTATGGTCATCAGGCCTGACAAAAAATGGCGAGGCGTCAAATGTAATCTTTGGTGTTGTGCTTTTTATATTTTCAAGAACCACAGACTGGAGTGACTTGAAATGTTGTGAACAGGCATTTTGGCTAATATGGATTATACATTAAGCGAAATCTGAGTGTATCCATTCCAAACTGTACCAAGGGGCTGAAATATTCTCCACTAGTATTACAGCCAATGGGAATTATCTAAATAGGTTTGATCAGAATTTCTAGGGTCTAAAATGGCACGGTTTCGTCATTGTTATCATCCTCTTCTCGTGAGCCATAGAAACCCTACGAAATTATATTCACTATCCAGCCTTTATCGACAGAGATCACGAATAAAGAGGCAACTTAAACAGGCCGTAAACCGTTTTCAATCTAAGGTTGTTGTTTTTTTTTAAATTAAGGCTTTGTGCACTACATGAATCTGAATCATGAAGCTGAATGTTTTGTAGTTATTTTTACAACCATTTGGGATCTTGCCTGTATTTTAGTTATTTGGGTTACAAATACAAAGGATTGAGACCAGCATTCTGTGGTCTAACAGATCATGTACTTTAGCAATCTGTGGTCTCTATTTGTGAATTGAAGTACCTATTGTAGACAGTATATATTATATATAAACCATTGAATTCGCTTCGATAAGTGATGACAAGAAGTTGTGCCATTAGTCACTTGTGACGGATGTCAACAATGCATGACGTCATTTCATTGTAAAGACAATCGTGTCTATATTGTTTCTGGAGTCGGTTAAGTGTGCCTGATGATAGGGAATATGCAACCATTTTTTATTTTTTTACAAAAGACAATGTTACCTTTTTTCTTGAAAAGATCGTTCTCGTCAAGTGGGAAAAAGTTTTGTGTTATCGAGATTGACACAACCACGTGAAGTTCTTTCTATTATGCCTCCGATAATACATTATTCTTCAGTAGGTAATATTCTTATCATTCCAGGAAGAGATCCCTCAAATCTAAATCTCAACCAGAAGACAAAGATACATTAAAACGTTTTAAAGGAAAGCTCATCCAGATAGAGACTATGGAAACAGGAAAGGTAAGTATCTGTTTACCTCATTGAGTATGTAAAACGATATTTTCTACCTGTTTTATTTTTTTTACAAATATGGTATTTGTCAGGATGACAGATATTGTATATATGACATATGGTCTGGTATCACGGGCCTGTTTGATGCGAGTATACTTTAAAAGCAAACGATTTTAACTATCTAACAGAAAGGGAACAAATTTCCATTGTAAAAAACTTTAACACAATCAAAATTAAAGCAGTTTAGATACATATCAAATCAACTGAATAGGAGCAGTATTCGGAAATTCTTTGTCAGCGCGGGGAACAAGTTTTTACTTCGAACTTTTGAACTTTGAAGTAACAGTGTTTCGGAGTACCTAGTCCACTGTATGAAACATATTCTGTCTTTAAAATGGAATTTAGAAGTGACATGAATAAGACAGCAATATCAGCAACAAAACACAGATACACGAAGTTTCCGCGCATATTCTTACTCGTGTATGGTTAAGTAAATTAATCTTCAGCTCCTAAGCATGGTGTTATTTCCACATAAAATATACAATTAATGAAATGTAGCTTTTCTTAAAGTGACACTGAGAATGTTTCATAAATATTGTATGTGGTAAAAGTGCCCAATGTCTTGAGTTAATTTTTTCTAGGGTAACATTTTTATCTCTAAATTGCATAAATGACGATAGTGTTTTCAAATGTAATTGGAAACTGAGAAGTTGAGAAGTTGCGTTATGCGTTCAATTTACATTCATGTTTATACAGAACAATTTCTTTGAGAAGCTCTTAGAAGTTGGTAAGATGAAAAGAGAACAAGTTCTATGGATTTACAACTTATTTTAGAATTGCCACGTTTCGGTTTCGATAAAGAAGTTTTAATCAATAGAATTTGTTCTCTATTCATCTTACCAAATTCTAAAAGTTATATAACCTACTAAGCAATACCAACCAAAATTTGTCGTTGTGTGTTCTGTAAATACGTTTCCGAATTTACGAATGAGTCATTTACGCGCGCAATATTGTCTGGATTTTGACAAAAAATCTCGACTTTGACCTGTTTATTGTTATTGTACTGAACTCATAAGCATATTTGCATATGACCCAACATGTATGTGCTCCTTTAAATACCTTCCTTTAACAAACCATACTTTGTGTGGGACAGGTCCGGTGGAGCGTATTCTGGATGTACTGCAGGTCTGCAGGAGTGGCCAGCTTCCCCTTGTCCGTATTGGCGTACTTCGCCTTCCAAGCCATCAACTCGTGGGCCAGTTTCTACTTGACCGACTGGACAGATGACCCCTACCTGAACAACGCCTCTTCCTTGACAGACCAAGAGTTCATCACTCGGAATGAGACTTACCTTGGACTCTACTCGTCCTTTGGCCTCGGCATGAGTGAGTTGATCATACCTTGTACTCACCCTTAACCAATATTGCTTTGGACGATAATCGATATTATGATATATCGTTACAATTCTATTTAGAGCTTTCAAGTATATCTGCTCCAGAAGGCACAAGAATTTTATGTGGAAACGAAACATACCATGAATCAAAAAGTTGTCATCAATCTATTTCCTATTAAAACCTGACAATACACAGTTGCGTCAAAATTTAGGAGATGCGAGACGGAGCGATGTTCATGATTCTTGTTTGGCTTTGATGACTGCCAAAATATATGCTTATTTGAATCTTTAAATGTCAAATATATAGAGGATATTATATGAGTGTCCTCGACATACTATCTTTACGACACGAGTGCTTAATATTAGTATTGATATAATATACTGATATTAAGGCACGAGTGTCGTAAACATAGTATGTCATGGACACGAATATGATATTCTGTTTATTACCGAAGTCAAGAAATCAAAGAAAACTTATCAAAATCAACATCCAAGCATAGGCATAGGCGCATTTTGAACACAACGTCATAGGCGAACTGTGACGTCAAAGCATTGTTTTTTACGTGACGTCAAAATGAAAAAGTAATATGTTGCCCCAGGGCATCGTATGAAAAATATGAACCCCGATATGATTGCCCTCGTAGGTAATAAATGACAATATTAAAAGAATTCTAAAAGAAATACCTTATACTTGCGAAAAAGCAAAAACTACCGAACCATCTGTGTCTTGTCTGAAAAGTGTTATTGCGTGAACGTGGCATGGGCAGCATTGAACGGTTTTGGTTTTGGATCCAATGGCAACCTTTATACTGTCACTCTACTAAACCAGTCAGCCGATTCACATGTAGATGTACATTCAAAGACCCTTCATTTCACTGAAAAATCTAGTCTTTCTGAAACATAAAGTATTATTTATTCAGGTTAATTGATGTTTATGTTAAACAAGGAGATGATTAGAAGATTGATTGTACGAACCCTTTAACTGCGAAACTCGCTCTAACCACACGGCTTCGAATAAGCAAAAATAATTGGTGATCAGATTTAAACAGATCGCCATTTAGGTTGTGAGCACTTAATTGAAAACAGCTGAGGCCTGGTGATCTATTGGTTCGGTTTTTACTGGAGATTGTTCCTGATTCTGAAGGTATTCGTTGGAACTCCTCAATGGACTTGAACCGAACACAAGACGAATTTGTAGTATTTCAGATAGTGAAATCCTACTGACTATATTAATCATTGAAATTGCATTTTAACTAAGTTCATCTCATTTAGCCGCTGATTTTCCTGACAGTTGTAACAGTGTGGATATCTGGCTATTTGTTCTGGACCCGGATGGTTCGAGCAGCCCGCAGACTTCACGGCGCCATCTTGAAGCGAGTCTTCCTCTCCCCGATGTCTTTCTTTGAGACCACGCCCCTTGGCCGGATCTTGAACAGGCTGTCACGTGACGTGGAGACAATAGACAACACCCTTCCAGCAATAGTCCGGATGTTCATCTCGACCTTTAGCAACGTTCTAGCTACGCTGTTGATCATCTGCATCAACACTCCGCTCTTCATCACCGTCATGGTCCCTCTCATGATCCTCTACTACTTTATACAGGTAATTTTAGAGTTATCCCCCTTGTGAGTGTCCTTGTGGATTGTGTTCTAATACCTGTAATCATTTACTGCTTTATACAGGTAATCTGGGAGTTATCCCCCTTGTGAGTGTCCTTGTTGATAGTGATCCTTTATTCCTCTGTTACTTTATATGTGTAGTATTTAAGTTATCTGCCTTTTATCAGTCATTATCAGTAGTGTCCGATGCTTAAAATCTTCTACTTCTTTACAAATGTGATTTGGGTGTTATCTCCCTTGTTAGTGCCCTTATTGATATGATCTTATTTCCTTAAACCTCCACATCTTTATGCGTCAGTTTATGGGTTATCGCCCTTGGTGATTGTCGCTTTCTTGATCATTGTCCTCATATAAATTTTGAAGTAATTCGGAATCATCACCGTTTGTGACTATCGTCATCAGTGATAATGGTTATTATCACATGTTACTGTTTTACTTATTGCCCTTTTCAACCAAAATTAACTAAGCTGCTGGCACCATCTTCTTGTGACACTTGAAATCTTTCAGAAATTCTATATCCCGACGTCCCGGCAACTGAAGCGAATCGAGTCTGTAACTCGGTCACCTGTGTACACCCACTTCAGCGAGAGCATCACTGGCGCAAGTAGCATCAGAGCATATAAAGCGCAAGACCGGTTCATAGATGAGTCCAAACGTAAAGTAGACAGGAACCAAGTCTTCTACTTCAGCGGAGTAGTCTCAAACAGGTGAAAATAGTTTTAGTTCCCTGGATCCTGTATGTTGAGGTAAATTAAGATGATATATTTTTTGTCCGGAGATAATGATCAAAGGCGCCAGACTACAGATATATTGGTAACATACCAACATACCTGTTAACTTTCTAGGACTTTCTACAAAAATGTGACAGGTTTGTATAATCTGTATGGCAGGGGTGATTTAACACGTTTCATGTCTAAAGTACGCTGTAGAAACTTCGTAGATAGATCCAAGATTGACTTCCCGGTCATTTGGCAAGTCCGACCATATCACACCTTTTATATTATATATATACTATAAGGTATTATTACATTGTGTAGAGTTAGGGTCTGGAACCTGTAATCGTTACCGATACATTGGATTTCTTTGTTCGTTGATAGTATGCATGCTTCGTCGTAGGTTTTTGGATTAATTATTTTATCCTGTCCTCTGAAGAACTCGGACCAACCTACTACTCTACAATCTGCACGTTACCACCATGACGCTGTCTGTTCCCACATCTAAGTCATATTAGCCATGTTTGTCCTGTAACAAAGTCAAGGTCTTTCTTTCAGTATCGGATATCTTGTGGCCAAGAGTACAACAATGTTGAAATACAATTAGGTTGTTGTTAGTTAAACAATGCATGTCTTTTTTTGTTGATGACATAAGTTGCTGTTGCGTTTCTTATATAGTACAATATATACATGTAGATGCAATGTCAGTTTCTTGAACACTATCTTCCCACACATGGCCTATACATGCGCTAGCACCAATGGCTCGCTAAGATAGGCCTTGCCGCATTTCTACAACGTTTTTATGCTTGTCGTCCAGGCTGCTGCAAAGGGTCTGGATAGTCCAATGAGAAATCAAATGAAAATTGCTACCTTTCTCCGAAAGGGCGCTGCACACAAAACACGGGTTGGCAGCAAGGTTTGAATTGGTGCAAATTATAACAAAGCAGGGGAAGATGCTTGAACACATGAAAATGTATCTTGTAAGAGCTCGGTTGCTAAAGGTAAAACTCTACCCCAAAAAACGCTCCATGGAAAGTTGATTTTAAGTATTTGATTTTTGGATTTGTAATAAATAAATCTCGTCTCACAGATGGCTGGCCTTCTACCTGGACATGATAGGGACGCTGATTGTGTTCGCCTCAGGACTGTTCGCCATCGTCACACCTGGCGTCAGCGGGGGAACACTCGGTCTCTCCGTGTCTTATGCTCTGCAGGTACTATAGATGGGAAACAAACGTTGAATAGATTTATCAAAAACTATTAAAAAAGCAAAACAGATTCCTGTGGCGGACCCGAAATGTTTTAAAGGCGAATGTGCCTACCTACGTAAGGGGGGATGGATCTCCGTCGGGAGTTACCCATGTAACGGTCAATTTTTATAAATAAAAAAAAATACATAAGGGGAAGGGAATGGACACCTCTTCAAATCTACATAAGAAAAACTTTTGTGACGAAAAACTGAAATAACTTATTTGACAGTGATTGATCAAAATAAACATTCGTAAGAAGATCCCTGTATGTGTCCTATATTCCAGATCTCGGGTACAATGGGATGGATGGTGCGGCAGATCAGCGACCTAGAGACCAACATCGTGTCCGTGGAGAGAGTGAAGGAATACTCGGAGCTGACCTCAGAGGTGATTGGGGAGTCTTGGAATACAATCAATAATGATTTATAATATGTTTACACTGATAAATGCCATAGTCGCCCAAAACATTGATCGAAAAAATTCGATAGAAGTCGATTTATGACAAATTCAATCAACAACATAATTGAAGGTTCACCCTAAATACCAATTATATAACACTTTGAATAATAATTTTAACCAATTACTTCCTGTTGTAAATTTAGTATCCTTTAACTAGTTACGTTTTGGATATATGATGAGGTTTGTAACAAGATTTTCCTGTAATGAATGACTTATTTGTTTAACTTGCTACAATCATTTTTTCTAGTAAAGTTTGATACTCTTGGTAAAGGTGTCAAACCGAAATCTTAAGAACCTACATGTCCTTCTACTGCCAAACGTTTTTATTCAGGTTTTCCTGCGGTTTATGACGTGCTGATGTGACTTGCTGATAATGTTTCTACCAGTTTAATTTATTACTCTTGATAAAAGTGTGTAACCTAAAATCGTTCGACCTTACCCTAATGTCAATGTACAACCAGACGTTTTCAACAAGACTTTTCTGCGATAAATCGCGTAGGCCTATTGGTGTGAATCTATAGTAGGCCTATCTACCATCATTTTACAACTTTAACTTATAACTCAATAACAACGTTAAACCCACCAACCGAAACATCTTTCTACCCCAAGGCAGCTGCGGTATTGCCGGATAACAGACCTCCTCCAGGCTGGCCCCAGTGCGGCCATGTTGAATTGAGGAACTACATGACGCGGTATAGAGAGGGACTGGACCTGGTTCTCAAAGGCTTGACATGCACTATACAAGGGGGACAGAAGGTAAGGCTTATAACGAGGTAACACAGATGGTCTTAGGTAAAGCTGTCAATATATGTCAGTCTTCAATAGGTCCCAAGTCATATTCATTCGTAGTTAGTTATAGTTAGTTAGTTTGTTGCAGTACGTGTTTCTAGAAAATCAAGGGCTGCTGTTCTTGATGGAAACTCAATTCTCCCATTACATGCAATAAAGGATGTCCAGATGAAATATCATTGCTGATTGCGCATTTTGATAATCATAACATGTCCCATGAGTGATTCTGTACATTGGAAAAAGTACATTAAATATTCAGGTGGGTATTGTTGGGCGGACGGGAGCCGGCAAGTCGTCCTTCACCTTGGCTTTATTCCGGATATTAGAGGCTGCCGGTGGCTCCATCGTCATCGACGGCATCAACATTGCTGAGATCGGTCTTCATGACGTCAGGTCCAGACTGACTATTCTTCCACAGGTATGTCAATATTCTTTACCCAAAACATCATCAGAGTCGAAATCAGTTGTTTCCATCATCCACATGGCCAAGAGGGCCAAACTAGTTTATGTAAATCCTGACTGATTAAAAGTCTTCATTCTGCATTGCATTGTTGAAACTTATTTTAAACAATAATTTCAATTCTTGAAGGACCCGGTGCTATTTTCTGGAACACTCCGAATGAACCTTGACCCCTTCGACGAGTTCAGTGACGAGGTCATTTGGCAGGCACTGGAGAGAGCTTATCTGAAGAGGTTTGCAATGGAAACTCCCACACAGCTCATGTACCAGTGCGGAGAAGGGGGAGAAAATCTCAGGTATGTAAAATACTTATCCTTTTCAAATATGACTTTATTCTATACCATCACATAGCATTTAACACAGTGTGTGAATAATCAATTGTTATTCTTCGAATAAGGTTTTGTTCTTTATGTAATAGCATAGTGAAAGTCTGTACCTTGTGTTTTGTTCACTAGTCCGGCAAATTGGGCATGTTTTCTTCAATTCATTTAAAAAAATGCTTTTATCATATACCAAACGTTAGTCATTGTCCTTGACTTCCTTCACGCTACCCTATTGACAAGGATAAACTCTTTGTGAGTATATGTACCTTAATTTCCGATGCCCAAATTCAACTGCATATAGATGAAGCGTTGACCGGGTTTGTTCGTGATTTAATGTTATGATGACAAAATTATCACATTGCCCACTCGTCCAGTGTAGTATGATATAATTTTTAAAAGGGTGTTAAATTTAAGCAAAAAAAGCACAGAAACGTTTGTAAGTTAAATTGGGAGTGGAGTCGAAACTCTTATACCCTCATATAGATCATCTTTACATTATCTAGGAGATTCAACTGTACTTACACACTTCGAAGTATTGGCAATGAAAGAGACACTGATAAAAATATCTTTCCAAAAAAAAATCCGAAATGTGGTGCAGAAACAGTTCAGCTAACGATTTCTTGACTTCCAGTGTGGGTCAACGACAACTCGTTTGTCTTGCACGTGCCCTGTTACGTCACACCAAGGTTCTCGTGCTGGACGAGGCAACCGCTGCCGTTGACATGGAAACGGATTCCTTAATTCAGAAGACGATCCGAGAGGCATTCACAGACTGTACTATAATCACCATAGCCCACAGACTCAACACCATCATGGACTATGATAAGTACGTGACTGAGCTATAAGATCAGCTCATTATCATATTCCGTTTCCATGGTTTTTTTTATTGGTGTATATTATCTTTACTACCAGATAATTTTCATATTCTCCTGTCTCCATGGTTTTTTGATGGGTGTTAATTATCTTTACTACCAGATGATTATCATTTTCTCCTGTCCCAGATTCATCGTGTTTGATGTTAATTATATGTACTACCAGATGATTATCATATTCTTCTGTATCTAGGTTTAACGTGATGGATGTTAATTATCTTTACTACCAGATAATTATCATATTCTCCTGTCTCCATGGTTTTTTGATGGGTGTTAATTATCTTTACTACCAGATGATTATCATTTTCTCCTGTCCCAGATTCATCGTGTTTGATGTTAATTATATGTACCACCAGATGATTATCATATTCTTCTGTATCTAGGTTTAACGTGATGGATGTTAATTATCTTTACTACCAGATGATTATCATATTCTCCTGTCCCAGATTCATCATGTTTGATGTTAATTATATTTACTACCAGATGATTATCATATTCTTCTGTATCTAGGTTTAACGTGATGGATGTTAATTATCTTTACTACCAGATGATTATCATATTCTCCTGTCTCCATGGTTTTTTGATGGGTGTTAATTATCTTTACTACCAGATGATTATCATTTTCTCCTGTCCCAGATTCATCGTGTTTGATGTTAATTATATGTACTACCAGATGATTATCATATTCTTCTGTATCTAGGTTTAACGTGATGGATGTTAATTATCTTTACTACCAGATGATTATCATATTCTCCTGTCCCAGATTCATCATGTTTGATGTTAATTATATGTACTACCAGATGATTATCATATTCTTCTGTATCTAGGTTTAACGTGATGGATGTTAATTATCTTTACTACCAGATGATTATCATATTCTCCTGTCTCCATGTTTTTTTGATGGGTGTTAACTATCTTTACTACCAGATGATTATCATTTTCTCCTGTCCCAGATTCATCGTGTTTGATCTTAATTATATGTACTACCAGATGATTATCATATTCTTCTGTATCTAGGTTTAACGTGATGGATGTTAATTATCTTTACTACCAGATGATTATCATATTCTCCTGTCCCAGATTCATCATGTTTGATGTTAATTAGATGTACTACCAGATGATTATCATATTCTTCTGTATCTAGGTTTAACGTGATGGATGTTAATTATCTTTACTACCAGATGATTATCATATTCTCCTGTCTCCATGGTTTTTTGATGGGTGTTAATTATCTACACTACCAGATGATTATCATTTTCTCCTGTCCCAGATTCATCGTGTTTGATCTTAATTATATGTACTACCAGATGATTATCATATTCTTCTGTATCTAGGTTTAACGTGATGGATGTTAATTATCTTTACTACCAGATGATTATCATATCTCCTGTCCCAGGGTTATCATGGTGGATGCTTTTGTCATATGCTCTTTGCTGGTTACTGTTGGATCCTGTCGGCTCGGGTTATGATGACTGATGCCTGAGATTTCTACTATTTACTTATATCACATCCTGTATTTCCAATGCTATCGTGATTGTGTGGCATTTTCTGTTAGTTGGTAACATATTGTCCCGTTATCTTTTCTGGTAAATGACTATAATACTCCCATTGGAGAGTTATCATAATGATTGCCTCCGATATCTACTGTAGGCTGATTATCATATTCTCCCGTTGTATTTTTTTTATTGATAACTAATTAGCATATTTTCCTGTTTCCAGGGTTATTGTGATGGATGCTGGTCAGATTAAAGAATTCGACAAACCTGATACTTTACTGGAAAACAGGAATTCAATATTTTACGGAATGGCCAGAAACGCAGGTTTGGTCTGATACTGACCTTTGCTGTGACCTTGATGGTCATGGTCTATCTAAAACGAGAAAAAAAGATCAACATTGATCGAAGATCAATCATCTCTGAGTCATTGACAATTTGTTGGCTCAACTGGTGGGTGGTTATCCCGACTTTTACGTGTTGCTCTACATTGCAAGTAACCTTTGCTGAGTATAAAAGGAAGTGAGATTTCAAATACTCACACCTGAACGAGCTCGGAGAAAACCAAATGAAAACTGACAGGTCAAGTGGTCAGTGTGCACTGAGTTGGATCTGCCGATCCAAATGACTATGTATATTCAAATCCTATACGATGTCCTTTCAAAAGACTCGCCTCGGTATTAACCACCTCAAAGAAATTCATATCAGAAAACAACTATAAAGTAAGAAAATGTACAGTGATATCCATCGATATTGAGTGATTTAAGAAGAGAAATGGCAACTTCAGCAAAGGACAGTACTATTGGGATATTTTTGTGAAAAAGGAAATTCAAGCAGACATACCAGTTTCTACATGTATGTCATTAGTACATGATTATAACAAAACCAATTTGAAACATATTACTTCGGGAAACATGGTTGATTTAGATTTGACATATCAAGATAAATGAGAGCGCACACTCGGTAAAATAAAAAAAAAGAGAACAAAAGAAAACAAGAATGAGCCCTAGGAGTATGAAAAACCTATTTACATCATTACAAGTCACCGTTGATTGGTCTTCCAACGAAACCTTTGTACGTGTGTGGAAATTCTATACATATTTTTATTATTGCAAAGTTGTTATATTAGTAATAGCATACCGCCTTTTGTCATGTCATTTCCCACAAATCAAGATGGCGGCCCAGATGCCGATAGGTCAACCACTTTAAACCCTTCGCCTCCAACCTCGTAAGTTTTAGACATCGACAGTAATCTGTTAACATCGCATTAGTGCGCCAATGATGAGCCAAGTTTCATGGATGAGTTTTCTAGAAGAACTGGGAATGTGTAAATTAGGAGACAGAACACTTTGAAGAAGAAGGTGTAAATCAACTCAAACGTGAACTGGATTGGAGTGATAGCCTAGAGCTCGTAAGAGACGATTTATTCCTCTTGGATCAAGTATGAAGTAGATGTGCGTTATCTCCCTTGATGAATGCTTGTTATGAAATGTGTAAATGTGTCCATCATATCTATATTGAGCTTTACTCGGAAGATTCCATTTCGAAAATAATATAATATTCAGTTATAAATGGTGTTCTTCTTGGTGTAAATTAATCATAATAAAATCTACGATTTGTGATATCGATATATCGTAATTAGCTGTATGTAATAAGAAATGCATACAAAACAAATAGGCAAGCTGATGCCGGTTCAGAACAAAACTACAAAAAGGAAAACTAATTTTATTTATGAACATTGACGCTTAGTGTATGCAAGTGTTCAACGTGCTGTAATAATCTTCTTCTTGCCTTATGTTTCCTATGAATGCACCACCTGAAAATAAAAGAAATAAATATTGTTTTTGAAATACGAATAGACTGATCGTCGTTTGAAATATAAATGTAATATATAACTGATTTGTTTATCTTCTAATGGGATAACTGATAATATGTCAGGTAGTAACATTATTCCATCTGCCGTGGATCACATCTATACATTTGTTTTCAAACATGTGCACGCAGATATAACATCTTAAATACCACGTGTATGACACTGATACAATATTCACGGCCTTGAACATATGACTCGGTCATTACAGGAAAGAAGAGCCAATACTATACAAACTAGCCGAATACGACACAAAGCATGCGCAAACATATCGCTTCATCATTTATGAATAATATGTTTATTTTGATGACCATGAACTCTTTACTATGGTGCAGGTAAATATATAAATCTATGTGGAACTTGTTATCTACTCAGATACGTATAATAGGTACATGTATCGACAAAGACACAGAGATTATAGAGGTATGTAGGTGGATTTAAGGGCGACGTTGGGCCAAAAAATAACCTATATGCGCAGAGATTATAGAGATTCACTACATGGTTTGTCGCCCTTGGTATTAAACATACAGCAGACTTGTATCGCTACCCAGGGGAACATACATAAACACTATACCTAATCAGGGCCTGCTTTCACAAAGCTACCTTAAATAAGGTTAACCTTAACTCAACATTGCACTAAGGTTACCTTAAGGACTTACGATCACCTTAGGGCTTTGTGAAAGGAGGCCCAGATACGTATTATAGTTACATGTTCAGAGGCCACCTATGGATCATACGTAAATAAGGCATGGAGGTTATGAATATTCACTACATGATTCATCGCCCTTGGTATCAAACCTACCTAGATCATCTCATCAGATACGTTTAGTGAAGCATCTGGTACAGAAGAGAAGATCAAGACACAGCAGACCGAGGGTCACCCCAACTGTGGATCCCACAATGCACCACCAGCCACAGGGTGAGGGCGCTTCCGGTTCAAAAGCTATGAAACCAAAAATAACCACAAATAGTGTTCAGTGTTGAAATGGTGCTTAGATGGTGACTAAAAAGCAATTCCAAATACAAACATATAACACTGAGTTTCGAAACATTCGAATGAATAAAATGTCTTTCGTGTATGGCATATTTCTTCAAGCTCTCGCTATATCAGGATTAACCAAGCGGGACGAATTTCGAGAAAAAGCTACCCTCGGGACTGTTTGTCTTTTAAAGATTTCTTAGAAAATCATTTTGAAATTCAAATATTTTACGGTTTGCGTAAATATAAAAAACTCATGGTCCAGATTTGTGTTCATCTACTAGGCGCCTCCTCTATATTTAACGTACATACTCTTAGCATTAACGAAGAAAATTCATTTACGACATTTCGAAAACTGCAACACGACATTTTGAAAACTGCATCACGACATTTCGAAAACTGAAACAATGATCTATATCAGATTCAAAATGTACAAATTGCAATATTGTATTAAAACGTAAAATATTCACGTTATTACTGTCTGTAAGTATAGAAGCATTTATATCTGGCGGATAGATTTTTTTCCCTCTTTGATAAAAATTTCTCATTAAATTTTGAAAATCAAAGAAGATATATATATATATATATATACATAAACGTGTTTTACTTACTATGAATAATGAACGGCTCACTACGCAGATTGGATCCCGAGGGCATGCACATCCACATGCTGCCCTCGTCCAGGCGGGGGTCAACCATGAGGACCAGGTGGTGCTCGTAGTCTCCCAGCACGTTGAAGAAGAAGCGACCGTCCACGTTGTGAATTTGGGTGCGGTTAGCGTCGATGTCGGTGGTGTAGCCCGCGATGCTGGACATTAAGACAGCGGTGCCATCCTTGATCCATATCACGTTGGACGTGTTCAGGGAAGGGTCCAGGGTACAGCTGAGCGTGAACGAGGATCCAGCGATTGCTCGGTCTGTCAGTTTCTCGAGAATAATAGCTGAAGAAGATGGATTAATTATTGGGCTCAATGGGAAACAACCGATCATATATACATAAGTATTATTTCACACGAAGCATATGAGCCATTGTCTCCATAGCTCAGCAGTCGCTGGATGGTTTAACATCACTAAACTATAGAATAAAATGTTGATTTCATTCTTTGAAAGATTACCAACCTTTCTTAAATATATCTACAAATATATCATTCTACTGATTTTAGTTGATTAGGAAAAGCCAAAATACCTTTGTTTGGAGAGATCATAATCCGTCGCACAGCTGACTCAATGCAATCTTTCCTCATAATATATCTAGTCTATTAAAAATTCTCTTTCAAAAGTGATAAAGGGATTGGAAACAGCTGTAAACATGACTGAAATATCTTTCTACTCTCACTGCCTTCAGCTAAACATATTGCAATCCCTGTGATGATATTTATATATATCTATAAGATATTGCTCTGACTTTACTCATATAAAATACGTTTTTTTTACCCAAAGAGTGGTGTTACAGACATTATATTTGATTTGTGGGAGGGGGAGGGGGAAGATCAGGCCAATATCTAGACACTTTGATCCCTTTATTGCTAGGTACCTCCCCACAAAATTCAGGTCTGGAAGTACAGCAGTTCCAGTAAAGAAGTCGATAGTGAAACGTTTATGCCCGCTGCGAAGCTCTGTCCAAGATAAACCGGAAATGGGCACTCTACAACAGTCCTTTTTCACGTTGACACCTTTTGTTCAACTGGAAAGGGTCGTGAACTTTGACAGCCATGGATCTCTTAAGTTTACAATTCGAACTCATTTCAAGTTATGGATAGCGATAGCGTAAAGTCACTATATTGGAAGGTCAACCCCTGCCTGCCCTATGTAACATGTTGTCGTCAAATATCGAAACGCATTCCGTCACCTGCCATGTAACAATAAACATATAATGTATACTCACCGTCTTCTTGACAAGTCGCTGTAAGGACGAGCACCATCAATATTAGAAGACAGGAACGCATCTTCGTTTTATTCGTGATCTTATTTCTGTCTGTAAAGAACAACAATAATATATATCAAATACCTCCGCTTCTACGATACGGGGGATTTTACCCTTTTGATTTGCGATAACAGGTTTATATATACATGCTAAGGGCTAACATGTTTAGTAGCTTGGCCCTGATAGGGGTGCATAACTTCAGTCTGACGATTGGCATGCCGCAGTTTTTAGGACATCGATCAGCCTTTACCTATGTCTGACTTTAATATCAAAGCTTGTAAATATATCAACTACAGAAACTACAAAGTAGTTTGTACGAACCTGTTGTATTATCTATCGTCTACTTACATGTAGATGGCTTTACTTTCATCTAATGTATTCAAATGGAGAAATATTTTACTCTGATATGTATTGACCAAAACGTTTTTATTAGGTCTTTTTATGTTTAGATTTAGATTATATATTTATTTATTTTTTGTAAAACTTGCATTTTCGTGACAAGGTTTCGTGTTTATCTATGTTTACACTTGTTAGGTTGTATGGGTATTACACAATTAAAACATTTTTTGAAAGAGTTATTTCTTCAAATTTCCCCAATAAACATAAGTTTATGCTCAATGTATTATCTTCAGTGGGTCGATACAACTCATGAATGGAACCGATCATCCGTAGTCGAAGAGGAAATAATCAAGTATCAAGCAAAAACCACTGGCGACCATTTTCGTGTGAACACCTTTTAATCATTTTAGAAGGGAAAAGGACAGGCATAACCGATCATTATGCGTTCGTTTTAAACGTCGGCGGAATCACTAAAAGGTGGAAGAAGACGTGTTTAAACCCCAAATCAACAATGACATTCGTCTTAAAACTGCTTCTTTGGAAATTGTCTTATTCTTAATCGTAGAGGAAATAATTATCAAGCGAAAACCACTGGCGGCCATTCTGGTGTGAACACCTTTCAATCATTTTAGGTAGGGACGTTGATTCGCATAGCCTTACCGACTATAGTACGATCGTTATAAAACTGCTTCTTATGGTAATAAGACATTGTCTTGAAATCGGAAACATTTATTTTCGTGTTCGTGAGATTACTTTATATAATTATAAAAGCGTGCTACTGTCCCCATTAGAAAATACGCCGTGAACCGTTTACCGATTTCAATCAAGGAAAAAAAACCCAACTAACATGCAGTGGTCTTTTTGAAGTTAAACGAGTCGTTGCAACTGACGATGTGACGGTGTTTATATTTGATGTGACATGAAAGCGAAAACGTCCTTGGTATCGGTATACAGAAACTCCTTTTAATAATTGTGATAAATACGTAATGTGTATATGTAATATGTGACAAATGTAAATAGGTCTATGGCCTTTTAAGTAAGGGAAGAAAGATTGATTGGTTGCCATTCAGAACGTGTTTGAGATATAGAGTTAGATTAGTGTTTGCTTATTTGTCAAAAGATAACAGAATAATTTTATAATTTTTTTGGAAGATGGAGTAATTACATCATCTTCCAATGAATGTGAAACTTTTTCCACGGATATATGGTCAACGTGATTCAAAACAGCACAATCTGATTAAAATCAGATGTCGTATCGCGCGCCTAACATTTGTCCATCATCAATATGCGATACTAACATCTGACGCTATCCCGCTAGAAGGGTCACCAGATTGACATTCGTCCTTGAACTCCCAGCCAACAACCTATTGAGATATAACCAATCAGATTACACGTTACTTCCATTGTTCGGGTCACCATTCAAAACGGCGGTTGAAGTACACGAAATGGCTTGCGGTTATCTCGTAGAAGAAAAAAAAATCGTAGACAGTATTAAATTTCTATTTCTAAGTCACTATTGACCATTATTTTTAATTATTATTATCTTTTATAGTAGTTCATATCATTCCAGGAAGCAATTTAACATCGGGCCAGTACTGGCCCAGTGCTGTGTAAAACAAATAATTAAATGTAACAAAATGTCAAAAGATAAAATATTACAAAACTAACAGAAGGGGTCAAAGTGAAATTGTTATCGATCCAGGAATTTGAATATTCAAAATTAAACCTACACTGTTGCTAACATAAGAGAGGTAATCGAAATACTAATATAACTTTCAGATATTGAAGATGACAAAGCATCGGAAATAATAACAGACACGAGTAATTTTTTGTAGTGATATAGTATATCAATCATATATTATTGATTTATTATTCATTTTAGTTCAGTCAAACGAAAGGCAAAGCATTGGACAGAAGGGCCTGTTACCTTAATTTATTTTATTAAAAATCAAACAAGGAGTAAAAGAATTGCAAACAACACATGAATATGGGGTTATTTTAAAAAGTTTCAAAATACAACAAAATTTACTAATTTTAGGTTTTAATCACTTTATTTCTTAAACGAACCTATTAGTGTTCGAATCTTTGATTTTGATAAATAAAGGTTTGTAATTATTGCGTGTCTATGAAACTGTTTTGTCTACGAAATCGCCGCATTCACGCGAATGCTACTGGTTATAGTACTTCACTACACTTTCACATGTACTGCAAGGTGGTAAAAGCAAGAAACCAACAAGCTTCGCGTCAGGTCATTCCCTCGATCGGGTATTAGGCCTAGTTCCCGTTCGGCAACCAACACCCCGATCGGGATAATAAAACCGTCTAAAACACGGTCAAAAGTGTTGTTTTTCTTTTATACAATTTAATTTCACATTGGTGCATCACGACGAAAGTACCTACACTGTATACCTTATAACCAAACCTTTCGGACAACTATCGGCAAAATATGCATCTGTTTGGAAACGATTCTGCATTTTGGTTTTTAGCCCGTCCAAACACAGGTCCGCTTTCCTAACTTTTCTACATTATAGCCGACAAAAGCATGATTAAAGTCCATGTTCACACAAGTATTAGCAGAATTGCAAGTAAAATACTTTCTAACAATTTCGTCACCCATTTCTGAAATTTCTTTTTGCGTAAAGTGAAACCACACATTACGCAAATGTTAGTCTTTGGCTGTAAGACAGGATGACATGGCGTCTGCTGTCAATATCTACATTTTTCAAATATTTATATTTAGGCCTACAGTACATGTACATGAAATGTGAATATTCAATGATCGCTGAAGAAACTCCAACATGTGTCGCAGCGTAAATGCGATGGAAAATCACCGCGGAATACACCGAACGAAGCACTTAGAACAGATCGGCTGTTTCCGCCATGCCTAGCTCCGCGCAACACCGAACGTACGCTGTATGGAGTCCAGGCTGATGGCATTAATAGCCTAGAATTTGATTGGTTAATTCTCGTAAGCCCGGGACATTCAACTTAACGGGGCAGTGTCAGATGGAATATAGCTTGTTAAACTGAAACGAAACGAAACGAAACGGAAATAAAACGAAACGAAATTAAACAAGCGGAATTCCATCTGATTTTAATCAGATTGCAAAACAGCACATTCTACATGTCAGTGGTCTACTTTTATTCATTACTCATGCTATTTATGGCAAAAGTCTCTACGATACAAACAGATACTTAAAATTGTGATTAATTTAACATTGTCACTTCAATGGACACCAAATTCACCGGAAGTTTCCACTATAGAACTCTTCAGAGTGGATATATATTCATCAGAGAACCGGAAGCGGAGAATCACGATACAGCAAGCAACTTGATTGGTTATTTCCGGAATACAAATACGAAAGAAAACATACTCCTCTTTAAATCGAAGACAAATAGAGACATTGAGTGGTTGATTGACGCGAACAGGCAAGAGAGAGAGAGAGAGAGAGAGAGAGAGAGAGAGAGAGAGAGAGACAGAGACAGAGACAGAGAGAGACAGAGACAGAGAGAGAGACAGACAGACAGACAGACACACAGACAGACAGACAGACAGACCCAGCAACATGTAGCCACATGGGAGGGGGTAGAGGTGGAGAATACCGGACGATGGGAAGATTAAGGGGTCTTTAGAGAAAAGGAAGATATTTCTAACTTCACCTCTCATTGCACAATTTTAACTTTAAACCAGTCGACCCAACCAGATTTGTAACTGTTCCTTCTTTCCTGATCAAGCTAGAAGTCATGAACTTCTCTGATGCGACCGTGGGCTTTGTTGCAATTCCATTTTCAAGAAATGTTCTAAGTAATTCAATACCTGGGTGAATATTCTATTTACCACAAAGGATATATGATCTATATAAATATGAACTAACTCTAGAATTACTTGAATACTAATTCATATCAAATTAAACATGTTTTTATGTATTACATTGCTTATTAACATCGGTCCAAGGAAGATATGGTGTAATATATGAGTGAGAAGGATACGTGTTCGTATTCAAATGTCAAACCGTCGCCTTAATAAGTTATGTTTCGCTTTATTAAAAAATTATCTTTCTCAATCACATCAACTTTTGAAAAGCCAATCAAAGATCTTCATCTTTGAAGAATTCTTTCCTTAAATTTCACAATGTTTCTTTCTTTGCTGAGAAATGCTTACGCTTAATGCTAATTTCTTCCCTGTGTATGTGTTCCTTGTCTTACATAAATTTATATAATCTTGAACAAAATAACAACACATCTGTATATCAAATATTGTTTATCATTCTTCTTTCGTCTTGTAAGAATAAACACTGCATGTGGCACATTTGAAATTAAGATTACAATAAGCGTAGTGTCACAATGGTAAGTTACTGAAAAGTCTAACATCTATCCATTGTCAGACACAGGTCTAGAAAAGTATTTTCCAGTCTTGCCAGTCAAGTGCTCGAGGTTGTTAATAACACTCGTATTCCCAAGATGCGTTGTGATGTGGGAATCTGTTATTTCACAGTATATAATGCAGATCCGAGAAGTGTATACTTTACTATGAGTTCCTCATGGCATTTGATCATTCTCTCTAGATAAACCGGAAGAGATGCTCTTCGTTGATGGGCATGTGGGCAGATGGGTTGTGAAGTTTAAACATTGGAACCAGAACTTATCTATGAACTCTCGGAGCTGATATGTTTCGGAATATGACCTGGAAGCAAAAAAGGAAGAATGGACTCCTTTAAGCTAATTTAACATGACGTGTACAGAATTATGTTCTTAACGACACTTAACTCTAAGCGACACTTTTTCGAAGTTTGGTTTTAAAAAGTATAAGATTTTTACGTAATGTTAAAGATTTGATATATCTTTAATAAAACAAAATGTTATTCAAGCATGAGCTCTATAACCAAATATAAACAATAACCAAATAACTTAAATCCGCAACAAAAATATAACCACAAAAACGACTTAACCCTTCATCCATTTAGATTCCTTTTATATAAGGGAGCCTTTGAACAAGTTGGTCCTAGTGTTTTCCATAAAGTTTTGCGGTATACTGCCTTGATATAGCTCTCAGGAATAAAACATAAACTGTCGAAACCGTTAACAGATGCCTCCGGAAGGGGGGGGGGAGCATTTTTGAAACAGGGTTCACCTACATCGAACTCTTCTCTTTTGGAATCAGATAAAAGGCAAAAGGACACCGTATACATGAATGTCAGGGAACAAGTGTCAGTGCGATAGAAACTTCCTGTGCATACCATTCTAGGTGAATTCTTAATGCATTCATGGCATCAATCCCTAACGATTGAGCGTCAACCTCTTGTCGTGATGACTTCCCGAGCGTCCCCAATGTCTTCCTTTTGTTCTACTCTACGACCCCAAGTGTTCCTAATATCTTCATTTCTTCGCTGAGTTTTGATCACTCTCCACAAGTGTTCCGATATTTACATGGAACTATGGGGATTAAATCGTATATAAGAAAGGTTTGGCTGAATATTGTGCATCTTTTTCAAACTTTCCTAGAGGCTGGTTGTCTTAGAGACAGAAGTAAGTAAACTATTTATTTATCTTTAGAAGTGTTAAAATATTGGTTTAGATAAAGGAACAGTATGCACAGAGTAGGTTTGGGAACATGGGCTTTTTCCGCTGGGAAATGATATTTAAGAATCATAAATACCTATCGACTCTCTTTTTTATAAAGAGACACACCGTGAAACAAGTATGATGATGATCGTTCATTTTCTTACTTCTCTCTACTTGTATAAGTTTTCAAGATCACCTTAACGTACTGACACGCTCCATTGTCTGGCTTCGATTAGAATCACTACCATATACCTATATATTGTCATGCTAATGAGTCGATTAGCATTAAATCTACATCTTCAGCAACAGTCAGTCAGTACTTCGCGATAAAATGGCACAATTCATTAAAATTCGGATATGCGGCTCAACAACGCATGGAGTGTTCCTTTGAGGGATGAACCGTGTGCTTCATATTGACAACATGTACCAGCTCGTTACTATATAAACTACATATAACATGCATCCGCTCACTATCAGTAGGCCTATTGCTTATTTCAAATTATATGATTTGCTGTTTATTGAAGGAACCTTTGATATAAAAAAAACATATAATGATACAGCGAATTGCTATCTAAATTATTTGGAATTATTTGAATTTATAATTTTTATAATTCCTATTGCTAAAGTAGAACTACCTTTTAAAGCAACGTCGGACGAGAAAATATTCCACCTTTAGATATGAAAGTTAGACTATTTATTTAATTATACTTTCTTTTCAGATGATTTTCCAATTGGTAGTGTTGGTCAGTTTGATTCGGGGCCATTCTAGCCACGTCCCCCAGTGCGCCTGCGCGTCAACTGACACTGAAGTCTTCACAGAGAACAGGGAGCACGTGTACCATCTCGAGGCTCCGAATTGTCTCCCTTTGCTGGAGAAGGACGATCACGATCTTTCCTCCGGTGTTATAAATGTCATATTTGATAACAGAGTAAGTAAAACCTTTAAAAGTGAAAACTATTAGAAACTGTAACCCGCGTAATGCTTCAATTCTACAACCCTCTGATTGTTTAGACAGTGTCTGCCTTGCAACTCATCGACTTTTCATCCGGGCACTGCCAATAATGATCAATTTATATAGTTTTGTCAGTGGCTTGTTATCAGTTCTGAATACAAGACAAACAGGGTTGTAGAAGCTTGAAATATATAATTGAACGCTGATATTTAACGCTATTTATGGCATATAGTAGTTAAAAACATAGAAAAATATCCGTATTTTGGTGATATCTTAGTGGGAAAGAAAGGTTTGATCAAAGACCAGGTAAAAAAGATATTAGCGCATTTCAAGGTTGCGCAGATGTGATTTTATAACATCATAAAATACAAAAATTATTGCCAAATCTAACTTTCTTTCAGACACGTAAATGACAGTAACATTTAACTATACGTTCATTGTTGAATAGATAATATCCAGTTAGTCCGAATATCGACTTTCCATCAAAAGATTGTGAGACCTCCTTGTAGATTCCAGATTTCAGACATCAATAAAAATTGGTCTTGTAGCCAGAGAGTGGTTATCAAGTTGTGGGCTAATAGCCCTGTCAATTGGATACAGTTTTTGGTTGCTTTATTCTGCCGCTTCAGTCGATTCTGGACTTTCTAGCAGAAGGGGAGTAATGTAATCCGTTTTACAAGAAAGTACCTTCAGCTTCCAATTTAATAATAAAGAAATACAAAAATAAATAGGGGTGTATATATGTATTTTGAAAATAACCCGCAAACCCTTTGCTTTATCCGATTTACACATATATATTATCTCCTTTCACGAATTTCAGTCGGCTTTTGTGAAACCCGACCGTGTGTACGTGAGGAACTGTAACGGTAAGTAAAGACACAAGGAAACTCAAGTGGATCTAACATATCAACCGACTTTCTCCTGCAATCATTGACATGTTACGTCTCAGTCACCGTCTAATTTGAGCATTCCTTCAATTCGTAATCTAATCTGTGCCGGCTCCTCATGATACTGCGATGAACTTTATACATCAATCTGAACCATCGCGAAGGTTCTTGTTTTCTCAGCTTTGAACAATTTAATTTCCAGAATCGTTTGGATGCATTTGCACCACGCAAGACAGCACCGTCTATTCGGATCCTGAATGGAGTAGTCCCCCTTTGTCGACCTTGACATCTGACACTTGCTCCAGGATCAAGGGCCAAATACAGATCTGTGACGGAGACACCTGGGTTCCATTAGAAACAGACAGCGGGGTTTGTTTAATTATTGTCCATTTCTAAAAAAGCACTAGTGTGATTAATGGATTTATCCGGACGATGTTTTTGTAGAATTAAAATTCAATTAGATTCATTACCTTTCAACGTAACAATCAAAACAATATGTTTCATAAAATTATTATCTGTATTTATTTATACATTTATAGAGCTTTCTCCCAGAATTTGTCAATCGTTTCTTCACTGTTACATCTTTCTGTAACCCCGGGCATTTCTACATTACAAAATTTTGAGTGTATGTTTTTATAGATAAAATCCAAATTTGTAGCAGGACAATTAAATTTCTTGAGAATACGTCGAATGAACACCGTAAAACCGATTTCTTTTGTTGAGCAACAGAGTATTAATGTTATTTATGTTGTTGTTGTACACTTTACATTATTTCAAAAATTCAACATTTGTAAACGCTTTGGGATGACAAAGATGTGTTTTGTACCTTTGTTAGAAATATCCCACTCTCTCTTCACAGAATGGTTGGATTAAGAAAGATAATGTTCATTTCTACCCATCGTGCCAAACGACTTCTGGCTGTCCGCGCATCATAACTCGTAACGCATGGGGTGCACGTGAGGTGCTTGAAGTGAACCGGACGAACGAAGCTCCTCACTACGCAATTATTCACCACACTGCAGGGAGTAGTTGTAAAAGCAGGGAGCGATGTATCGAGATCCTTCAGTACATTCAACAACTGCACATGATCAGTATGTACTGCTTTCTCTAGTTTTTTAAAATTTTATATAAAAGTCATCTTAACAGAAAATGTATATTGCTTCTTTTTCACCATCCTCAGTCTTCAAGGGCTTCCGATTTTAATCAGGAAAATCTGTACTCAAATTACTCGCCCTTTATTCTTGTTATGAAAAAAATAACAAAATGAAACGTCTTGAAACCAGTTGTGGGAATATATGATTGGTAACGGGGAACAGTTTCTTCCAGCGCATGCTCAGAAATCTAAAACGAAAACTTCCCTACTGAATTGCTGAAAACATGAACGTGTGAACTAAGAGCTTGAAATGCATGCCAATTTTCTCAAAGCAAGACTGTGTTGTTAAATGACTTTTGAAAGGCTAGCACAGTTATGTCCAATTGGCGTAGTAGTTTCATTGGCGTATTCAAATCAAGGCTGGTAATTTCAGTATAGTTTTCCTGATTAATATTCCCAGGGGTGACATGTGCAGAGTATCGTGTACTTCTGTTTATGACAAGTGACTGTCTGTCTTTAGAATACACGTCCCTAGACCAAAACTTATTTCCGTTACTTAATACCCCTTGAAACATCTCCATCTCCACGTCTTCGTTGTTCGCAAAAGAATTTTACCCTGAAAAGTTATAAAATAAAGACCACAGTGATGTTCAATATATAAGTGTCATATGAATCACAACGATCTGCCTTATTAAATACTAAAACATTGATACAGATTTCCTCAGTGTGTATGACATGGTCCATGGACTGAACTAGTATTATATCCACAGATTATCGCTGGGCTGATATCGGCTACAACTTCGTTATTGGCGAGGACGGGGCTGTGTATGAAGGTCGAGGCTGGAATGTACAGGGGGCTCACACCTTTTCGTGTAATCAACACTCACTGGGTAAATACCTCGATTATGTAACACCTAAAAGAACCCTAAAAACCATTCTTTCCCCCTAGAGGTATCTCCGTCATTAGAAATGATTGAATTGTTTTGATGAATTTTGTTTCAGAATAAAACAACCTGTTGTATTTTCTCATCTATGCCCGAAATGTTACAATGGCAGTATAACGAGATCCTTTCTAACTTACCTCAAGGTTTGACGTAATTGTACTGCTAGGCATCACAGTGTACTGTTCGCAGTATTCATATGCTGCAGATAATGTACAGGATCCCCCAATGTTTGGGTAACAGGGCGATATAGAAACTCTTATTCTCTATTTGGCTAGTTGACTATCCCTTTAGCTGAATTGGTCGAGTGTTTGCTCCCTCCCAGATGTCACGGGTTTAAATGAGGTGATCTCCAAATCAGCTGTTACCATCTGTTGGCAATGAAATGTATATAAGTATAGTATTTACAATATACATATCCATTAGATATATCATATGCTGTTTTGTGACGTGATATATTACGTATCGTTCCATGTCTTCAGGTATCGCTGTTTTCGGCAACTTCGAAAACAGAAGTCCAAACTCTGCTGCCCTCAACGCACTTAGGAGCCTACTTGCCTGCGCAGTGAGGATGGGCCATCTTGACCCGGACTACAAACTGTTCGGGCGACGTGACTGGAACCGGAAACCCTCATCTTCCCCCGGAAGTACATTCAACAATGTCATCAGAACTTGGAGCCACTACAACCGGACTGATATTTGCGTCTAGGAGTCCAACCTCCCGTTCCATCAAGATGCATTTACATACAATCCCCTGAATGTCTTCATTGTATTTCCCTCCTGTTATCAAGGAATAAACAGCTTATGCAATAAGAGAACCCGGATAAGGGTATTGAGAAGCTTCTTTGTGTAATGAATAGCTGTGATAAACCAGGCACACGTCTGTAACGATGTAAGAAATCTATTTAGGCAATCAATACATTTATCATACAATCCCTAGGTGTATTTCACTGGATTACCCTCCTGTCACCCATTCATATAAACCCATAACTGAACCGGCAGGGGGTAATGAAGATGCCTCTTTGCGTAATGGATAACAAGTCGATGAGGAAATCCACTGATGGCAATCAGGTGTTTTATGAGACTCACGGACGAATGTACAATGTATACCCTGTTTGAAAGGATTACAGTAGCTTTAAAGGGTTTAAAGTCGTGAACAAATTTGGAAAATAAACTATGATTGAATATGTTTCTTTATGTGTCAATGCTTTGCTTGTTAATGGAATCAATACATTATTTTAACGTTACTTCGCCGCAGGTTAGTATAGTTTGGGTGTCCGGTTTTCGCCATTTTTTTGCAGCTGAACTGTCCTGAACTGAGAAATGTTCTTTCACGCTTTCAATAAAATTTATATAAAGGTATACAACGACACAAAAGATAACTACTTTACTCAAAAAGCCTAGAATTTATTATTTGAAACATTACCAGTGTATTATAAAGTGTCATGTTTTGACTGAATGTTTTTTAATAAAGAAGAAGATAGTATGAACTAAAGTGTCATGTTTCGACTGAATGCTTTTTTAACAAAGAAGATGATAATTTGAAAAAAATTATCATGTTTAGAATGCATGTTCCTTTACTAAGAAAAATCAAGGATTTCAACCTATCAAATATAATAATCACTCAGGTTTGTTGCAATATTTCATAATTTCAATTCTGCAAGTAAGATTTTCAGCTAAATATTTTTGTAAGATATAGAGATGTTAAAAGCAGTTTATTTAAATAATATGTAGTGAGTGGTTTAAACATACTTTTATTTAATAAGAAACTTGGATACGCGAACAAGTCATTTGGCTTATTTTAACGCCGCTCCAATACAAAATTCATCAAGCTGGATACATTATACAGAACAGGATAACGAAATCGGGAAATTACAAAACCAATGGAAATATGACTTTGTGTGTGATGTACATATCAATGCATAGTTAATGTCATTGGGTTAACTGCAGCTTATTATTATAAACGTTAGTGAATTTAATAAAATTTACGTACTTTAGGAATTAAAGGAAATCGTTACTTTTGTTTTATTTTTAAATGGAGGTTGTATACCATCCTCACTAGGCACTATTCTGAATTTTTTTTTTTATTCTTTCCATCAACTCTTTTTTAATCATGCTGAGTCATGCATGGTAAGGTCAGAAGAGAGATCGTCTCATTATTCACACGTGTTGTTCGCAATGAAAATATATTCTCTCAGATTTTCGCTTTGGGTGGAAGAGATCAGAAAAGTACGAAAACAATAGAGCTGGTGTGATTTGAATACCTCATTTTCAAGATAGTCAAAAATAGTCAAGGTTTCACGATTTTCCAGAACTGTTTTAAAATCACCATCAGCTGCACCGTTTGAAATCTCATTAGCCAACTTTTTATCATGCTGACTTTTTTCAAGTTACAGCAAAATTTAAGGTTTCATTTTGGTTGTATAAAATACACAGAAAAAGCAAGATAAGTTGCATTCTGTATTTCTAATCACCTTTTGTTGCACCCTTGACACCCTAAATATCACAATATACTATAGGCTACATCATAATAAATCTGATTCATATTGTATACAATAATTGTAACATAAGGAAATAAAAATTATAATAAAAGTAATTTATATCTGTTCACCAAGAGTTTATGAGCGCGGCTTTCACTGGTGTATTTTCCAATATGTCTTTTGTGCAGTCATGATTGTAAACTTCATTCTCATAACTATTGACTTAAACCAGACCAAAGATGAGACCCGTGTTAAATTAGTTTAATTAGTTAGCTTTCATATTCTCGTCAAAACTTCAATTATCATAATGTTCCCTCAAAACACCTCTGAACAAACAGATTCCGCCAATCATTCATTCCCTGCAGCATTAGAAAAATATATTCTGTCTAATGTTGCATCACGTTTTTCATGTAAATCAAGTAAATTATCTGTCTATCTTAACTGTTTTGACATGAATTGTTTTTGTATATTATGTTATTATTTGTCTTCTTTGTGGAGAATTGTAATTATACAAAACAAATTTCCCCTTTGGGACAATAAAGATTATCTTATCTTATCTTATCTTATCTTATCTTATCTATTAATTCATCCAAAAATTTCATATATATCACAATTTAGTATAGCTCAATAACATATGAAATTATAAAATTAAAATATAATCCATAGTTTTGATAGATATAGTCATATATTCTCAATGAAAAGGGAACGAAACCTGAGCCCACATGTACACAAAATGCCTTACTTTATATGATTTAAAAAAAACTATCCAATCAATTTTAATTTTATCTTCTAATTGATGTTTAACTAATTGAAGCTCGTCAGTGTACGGTCTTCGACTTTCGGCTACAGTCAGTATCACCCTTTGACTTTGAACAGTGTCACGGATCGAGTGCTTCATTAATATCACAAATGGAATCCTCTTGACATCACATCGTTTTGGGTTTTTTTTCTTCATTCTCCTGGACTATTCCATCATTCAGCCATAAATGTTGTTGTTTTAGCGTCTAAAATGTAAATTTCCCCTCCAGTTTGATATGAGACTCAAGACACCAAAAGCACGAGAGACATTGATACAGGTCATATTACAATATAACTGAATCGATGTCTCCCGTGCTTGTGAGACACGCTACGGCATGAATTCGTTAATGAATTGAATAACTTTTAACCATTGATTGTATCATGTTTATAATTTATTACTAATTAATAAACATGTTAATCTTTATTTAAAATTAAAACACGTTGTGTCAAGTTTTATCGGATTGTGCGCGGTTAAATAAACTATATCTACAATACTTCCGGTTTTCCGTATTTTAACTGGCAAGATGGCGACTGTTGCCGAAAGTGTTTCTCTCAGCGATGTTGAATGGCTTGTTATGCGTGCTCGTGGCTTTTCGAAGTCTGACATATATGCTGCAAAAGCCTGGCTGATAACTGCCAGATCGCTCTTTCCAAGATGCTTTCTTATACAGGTTCGAAACAATTTATTTGGATTAATTCATTTAGAAAATTCACACGACACAGTCTTATGACATTTCTGTGGCAATGTTTTGATGTGAAACCTTTTAAAGACTTTAGCTTTACAGCATGTATAATTTAACAGTTCGTGATGAAGATCTGAGATAGACTGCCAAAGGAATAGTTCATGACAGAAAGTGTTCTTTGAGTTTAATGAAACGCCACTCCCTGCATGATTTTCATAACATATTATTTACCTTTGATAGAACCTAAATGTCATATGTGGTGATATACAATCAAAACATCCTTACTTTTCATGGCCAAAAGACATATATGTATGATGTATACTGGTTTTCCATGAACATCTGAAAACAGCCTGAAAAATGCACAGAGGTGTATTAATCACATCCCATAGACATGAATACTAGTGATATAACCTAACAAACACTATCGACTCCTAACTGCCCTCCTGGCTGTTTTTTGTAAGTCTCCAAACTTACGTTTGACTATTTAAAACTGTCCGGTTTTCGATCATAATTGCGACGTTCTACCTTCCTATTGTTACTGTAAAAAAACAACAAGCTTTAAAATGTGGCTTTTTGGTAACTGTCGATACTTAGCGATCAAATGACACCATTGATTAAGTTTGGCATATATTTGGTTATGTTGAAGCCGCAAATGCAGAAATTTGTTCTAAAGAGACAGTTTGATCGACCTGTTATAGCTCGTTTTACGGATATCTCTGACCTGTCAATGATAGTGTCATATTGATAATGATGTCAGCATATATACAGAAATGCAATAAATAAGTTGTAAATTCATAGAACTCTTTCTCATTCCTATTCACAACATCTAAATGTCTCTCAAAGAAGTCATGTCATCTTTAGTTGACTTTTTTCTAATTAGTCCACACATCTGCTTTTTATTTCAGTTTGAATCATACCAGTTGGAAAAAACATCAAAGAACGTCAAAGACGCAGCCAAACATTTAGAAGACATGTAAGTTTAGAAAGAAATGACATTGTATTAATTCCATTGATTGAGACAGTCATTCATGGCAATTAATTCTGGATATATGATAAAAAAACAATCATAGTGAAAGTTTAGAGTTTCATTGATAACATTAATGAAAAATATTCATCTTGAAATGTTTTTGTTAGTGACACTGAAAGTTTTTAAATCACTACCCCTCGATTCAAATTGGGTAGCAAGGTTTATTACATGCAGATAGAGATTGAATACAGTTAACATTTCCTAAATCATGATTTTAAAACTGTTTTCTAAAGTGTAAGGAAGGATAGCTGGTATTAATGTTTTGGTTTTGATTGACTATTTGTGTTTGAGAAGCCATTGGATGATGATATGTTTGCTAGAAATTCTTTTTTTAACCAATATGTCAGTCTTTCGTGCCCAAAATCAACACTGTTAAGACTGAGTTTTATCTTCCAAAATGCAAAAACAACAATGTATTTCATTCATGTTTTCATTTTTCAAAACCAGGTTAAAGAGTTTTCCCAATGAAACAAGGTTATGGGAAGAAGTCCACGCCATACTGGATGCTTTGCAGACAGAAGCCACGGACCAGAAGAGCAGTTTCCACACAGGTAGAAATAGATTATTCCCAAAGGAAGTCATGTTTCAAATGTCAATGATTCTAATAACTAGGTAAAAACTAGGGTTATGAGTTTGTATAAGTTTTGTCAGAGTCCTGTGGTTTACATTCGAGTGTAATAATTTCTGTATTGAGTGTTATATTTTATTTCAAATGTATATTGAAAATACTAAAGATCAAAGGATTGTCCCAGCATCATAGTAAAGTCATTCCTTAATAATTTAAAACGATTGTTATGTCATTATTTGATAATGTTGAACAACTGTGATGTCATAAATGCAATGACAGGCTGTCAAAATGTTATTTTCTGTGAAACACAGTTTTGTTTGATAAGTCATTTTATTAAACAAGCATTTATATCAAGCAATCCTATTAGTCGAGAGCCCGTCATTTGGACAGTAGACATAAAAGGTTATTGACTCCAACCCTAGTCCTACTAAAGCTGTATTGAATTGATTTACCAAAGAAAGACGATAGAGTCTAAGCAATTTCATGATCTCATGCTGCAGTTAACATGAAATCATTTGTTCGTTATTCTGATCAATGAGATCAAAGAACTTTTTGTGCTTTTTTGTTTCCCTCATGTTTTTCATTCATAAGAAAATAACACAAATATAAATTCATGATTATTTCCATGATAATTATTGTTTTCCCTGACTCTATAAAAGTAGATGTCTTCTGAGACTTCATAAATGTAAATTACGTCGAACATTTTTCAGAAATCTTTGCTGCCATTCCAACCCATGTCCAGTGCCAGATGCTGCTCAATGTGGCTGAGAAGATCACCGACATCTTGGAGCGGTGCAGATTGCTCTTACTGGCCATGAGGAAGTTCCCAAATTTAGTCGTTGAACACGGGGTAAGTACATGAAGCGTCCACTTTCTGTTTAGAGTCTACAGGTTCAGATTGAGTTTTGACTAGATTTTAGAACTACCACTTATAACAATTTACAAGCCTGTGATATTTTCAAATGGCAATGGCCTACCAAATTATCAATTTTTAACCCTTATTTTGATTTCTTTTAACTCTTTGATTGTCAGCTGAAGCTGGTGGAGTTGTTGATGCTTGAGGAGAGACAGAGCGGGACGTCTTCACCAGTCAACTGTTACCGGAAGCTCCTCGGTAGGTCCAGTTAGTGATGCATTGATCACAAGTGTTAAGTGCTGCTTTGGCAATATTTCAGCCAGTATCCGCTCGTATTGACTTTTTGAAATGTAATCAGTCAATATAATTACTTAAATACTTGATGTTTTAATTGTCTGTCAAATAATGAACTATTGTTTTTCACATAAATAACTTTGAAATGCTGTTATTTTAAGTAAAAGTCTTTAAGGTGTTCATAAGGGGACGAGTGGGAATGCCCAGCAGGTGAAGCTATATAAAGATCAAGATACAATGACAGTGTGTAACTACTTCCAGTGTGCGATGTCCTCCCCCTGGTGCTCCACAAGGCTCATCACATGTCGGTGACGGACGGACAGCTCTACACCTGGCTACAGCGCTCGGTGGAGTTCTACATCAGCTACACCACGCAGCCTGCCTCACAGGAGATGTCCCAGTCTCCAGGTAACTTCTACGGTCATCAGGAAAGGGTTTACACTCCTCCTTATAGCTGTATCATTGTGTATGGATCCATAGGGCTGAGTAATTTTGTTCAACTATGGGTAATGATGGGGTTAAAGAGAGTTGTAATAGTTAGCATGCTGGCCTCTCAAGACTGGGATTTGAATTAAGGTGAAGACACCAAAAAAAGTCAATTTCTTAAACATTCATAATCATAATAATCTTTTTATCTATTAAAATAGAAGTTTGAATTCTTTTTACTCCCTAGCACTGTTTGATGCACAATTTGGTGTCAAGTTTACAATAGCTAGATACATTAGCATGCGTGGACAGGTTCTCTTTGTTCAGTGACAGTGTTGCTTATAAAGTATTTTGTTTTTACACTGTTGCTTGTTTAAAAGTGTTGATCGTCTCTTGATTGATGCTTTTTCTTAGTTTTTGTTACCTATAACTAAATTTTGTTGTCATTCTTTTTCAGTTGAGGCTTGATGCAAACTTTAAGATATCTCCATGTTTTTGCAGACCTGCTGTCCCCCACTAAGACAAGTGGCAGGAAGTTCCCGAGTATTCCAGGTCTGCTAGACCGAGAGAGCCAGGTTCTTGATCCCTGGGGCAGTCTGTTTAAACTCCTCCAGCTTGTTGGCAGCCATCTTGACTGGGAGATGGAACAGGACATCTTCAACAAAGGGAGGTAAGAAAGTGCAAACGCTATGTCCTTTGTCCACTCCCATGATTTGTTAAAGCAGCATGTGGCCAGACATGTGACCAGCATCGCCAGATTTTGGTAAGGACAGTGCCAAAATTTGTATCTGACTCATTGGGGATTGATTGGAATTCCTTGCTGAACTTGACCAATAAAAAAGGACAATTTTTTTTTTCGAGAGTGTGGTACCAAATATCACATCGTGACCTCCTTTCACAAAGCTCTAAGGTAACATAAGTCACTAAGGTAACCTTAGTAATGGTAAAGAATGGGAGATAAGCTTAACCTTAATAAAGATTGCCTTGTGAAAGGAGCCCCAGTTGAAGAACGACATCATTGGTATTGAAGTTTGAAGTTATGTTACAGAGACTACCAGTGGCAGTATCTACTGGGTATATTCAACCACATCAAGCAAGCCCCGTCAGAGCGAGGACAGAAGCAGGTGCTCTATCTCTCCGTCGTCCTCTTACTCCAGAGTCTCTACCTGTACGTCAGTCACGTGGACATCGAGAACCTTGCAGGTGAGACGGGACTTCAACAGGAGACAAGGCTGTAACAGATGTTTCCTGGGAAGACACCAAAATTATTTTCACAAAAAATTTTTTAAGTGCGATATTCAAATTCTGCTGAAAGATTTTTATGAATATTAGATAAGTAGTTTATGTGTTTCTTAGTTGACGGACCAAAAGTTCATGTACTTTCAACATTGCAATTACAAATAAAGATTTTCATACAATTTCATATCAAGTAATGTATTTTCATGTAAATTGTCAACACTCTTCTTGCAGCCACTAATCAGTCAGGATCTCATGTTCCTGTTGTGATACTGGAGAAATTCCGCACAGAGACTGGTGATCCACAGATTCAGTAAGTGTCCTGTTCATCTAACATGTGATAAGTATGAGCAGGGAATGTTTTTCATATGTGTACATGTGCACATATCTCCTCTTTATATAGCAAGAATTGTTTCTCAGCCAGTTTCTGTTATATTTGTAAAACTGAGTTTACTGAAGTAGCCTTTGCCAAAGAAACAGGCCTCTAGGCTTTCAATGCCATTCAAATTGTTTAGGATAGGAAGTAAGTGGTAACTGAGTATCTCTCTAAATAGATGTAGTGTATGACTTGCTAAGATAGGCCTTGCCGCATTTCCCATACTTTTCTGTGCTTGTCGCCAAGGCTGCTGCGATGGATCATGATAGTTTAATTAGAAATCATATGAGAATTGCAACTTTTCGCCGAAGAGGGCGCTACACACAACCATTTTGACTGGTTGATAACATACGCCACTGACAGATCCTGGTGCAATTTAAAGCCATGTGGGGGAAGGCAGTTATTATTTCCTTATTTCACACTTCTAGGATTCTACTTTCAGACCGAAGATAAAACGATTACGCCAGGACAATTCACATCTCCCTCAGTTGGTGGCATCGACAAACATTTCCAACTCACAGCTCATTTCACAGAATTTCACCATGGCCATGAGATGCTTCGAGTTGCTGCACTCATCAGAGGAGCTGCGTCGAGGTTGGTTATCACATTCAAGGGTCGAGTCTTAAGGGTATTTTTATGTGCAAACATAGGCAACATCGGTCAGTTTAAGGATTAATTAGATTTGTTGGTATTATCAGGGATTGGGAAAGGAAGGGGCCATGGGCCATTTTCCACATCGGAAGACTATTGACAGACTATCCTTATGTTTTCTAAATTGGACAGAGAATAATGTCACATGCTTTGCATGTTGTACAGAGTTCATGGTGATGTGTCAGACGTGGAGGATGGAGCTGTGGTCGTGGATGGGGCTGTTCCAGACGGACATGTGTCTCTACCAGGTTAGTTCACTCTGACTCTAGGCACAGGAGGGTGACACTTAAGATAAGTGAGCTGGTAAGCTGCTGGTAAGGTCAAAGCTGCGGGGGTTGCCTGTCTCTGAGAGTTTGAATCCCTCAAAAAACTACAAGAATTTGAACTATTGCAGATACTGTAATCCCAAATATAACACTGTTTTCTAAAAATATGGCTTCAATTTCAAGGTTGAGATAATACATCACTATGAATTTGTTTGCAAAATGTTATTGATAACTACATTTTGTTGGTTGTTTTGCCAGGGTATAAATCCTTTTGTTTTCATTATTAGACAGATTTTTTTTCTTAAATTATTTGTCAACAAATGTTTGAAATAACATGGTGTGAAATCCGATCCAAACTAATTCCATATTTCTGAAAATATGAACAATAAAGTTACTGTATTTACAGGGAGCTTTCCAAGAAGCAGTGGCCCAACTACAGAGTTACTGTATGGGGGCAAAGGGCAAAATGAAAGTAAGTGCCGAAGATTTTTTGGTTAAAGTCAGTGAGATTTGATTTTTAAACTTTGGTTGTCAAATATTTGAAAAGTAAGTTTTCGCCTCTGATATTAAGTATGTAAATCCTTAAATGGACCAAAGATATACTCTTCATATATATATATATTTTTTTTAACCTTTTATTGTTTAAGTGCTTTGAAGAATCTTTGACTCACATTGAAATATTTGCCATTACAGATACGTCTTTCCCTACAACTGGCTTCCTGTTTCTTCTGCCTACGGAATTATGCGGTGAGTGTGTTAATGTTTTTACACAAAATATGTGCAAATTTTTTCATACATCATTCGGGAAAATATCGACAATATTCCTAGAAACAATAGTTTCAAAATACTGACCATACCAAGAAACGATCTCTATGTAACAGTGTTTTTCTGGCCACTCTGTCTGACCCCAGCAAGCATGGTCAACCTGGTCATTAGCTGTCCAATCAAATCAAGTTTAAAGAGAAAGTTCGCAATGGTCATGTTTAACGAATGGTTGAGAGGTGTTACTGGCCCCTAGTTACTGACAAAAGTCTTTGTGATTGGCTAGCTCAGCTAATGTCAGAACAACCTACTAATGGGGCTCCAGTCAGACAGAGTGAAAAGGAAACCCTCTGATGGAAGAGATCAGTATTACACTAAAGTCAATATTTTGAAAATTTCAATTCTCAGAACACAGTTGATTTTAATCAAACTGTGTAAAACATTGTCAATAAAAACAATTCTACAAAGGGTAAAACTTCCTTGTGTTCACAGAAAGCATGTGAGCTGGTTCTAGATGTGGTGGCCTGTCTACCAGAAATGTCCCCGAGTAACACAGACAGTTCCCCATCAGGGTTCAAGTCCCTGTCCACCTCAGGACCGGTTCGACATCTTATCCTGATGCAGTGTTCGGAGAATGAGATCATCCCCTACTGTGTTCATATGCTCATCACTTGTCTCAAGGTGAGTTCTTAATTTGAAATTACAGTTATATCAAACTTTTCTATTTATGAGAAGCAACTTCATCGCAGAATATTTTTCATATTCTTTCCCATGGTTCGTTAGTTCCAGCCGATGCTCACAGGTTTCACCGCAATGCATAGCCACAATGGTGTTGCGGGCTTTCTCCCTGCAATAACACTAGCAGCCGCGATATATAAGTGAAATAATCTTGAAAGCGGCCCCAAATTACCCCACCTCATCTTCTTTCACTTTGCAGGAAAGGATATCCAGTCATCCCAGTGATCTCTGTTATGGTCACCTGATTGTGTTACTGCAGTTTGATTGGCCGAGATATGAAAGTCTCTTTCTGGATGTGATACAGAAAATACAGAAGCAAGGCAGTTTCAACTACAACATCTTCTTCACCTACGTGTTCAGTATCCTCTACTTAGATCAAATGAATGTGAAATATTTGTATATGAGAATTTACAGAATAGACCATCTGCAATGTAGGAAATGTGCTTGCCGTTTAACTGTTTCGATTATCGAGTGGAAAGTTTACTCGAACAGGGAGGGGGATGGGCCATCCTGCGTCATCAGGGGTTTCCTTCTTCCAGGCTCCAATAATCCTCTACCATTTCTAATAAAACAACTTAAGATCCAGTAATATTGGTAATGGTTTAAGACCATCCCTTGAGTTGGAAATTCTCTGCTTCAGTTTCCTGATACGAATACTTTTCATTGGTTGACCAAGCACATGTCTTATATAGTGATGAGCAATCAGTTACAGTGGTAAGAGCCAAACACATGAAGGCATCAGGGGATTATCATTTGCGGACGCAGAGCACAGGTGCAGGGATGTGTACCCCTCCTGAGGGTTCAAAATATCGTAAATGATGAGTCGTAATTCTCACGCTTTGTAAAATATATAAGATAAGTGTAGCATCCAGCCCTGGAATTGAACAGCTTTTTATACCCTGATGGAGCAGTATTGGATGGGGGATGCGTAGGCAGTTAAAAAGCAAAAAAGGTTTTTGTTGATGTCTCTTAAATCAGTCCCCAATCCTTATCCAATATCCCCTCTGCTACCTGCTTGCAGGCATTATTAGTGTAAGTACAAAAAACATTTAATGTATGTTGTGTGAAGTCCTTAACAGTTGCCCAGACATGGATATGCTTGAGGAGCTGGCCTTTCTGGACACCCAGGAGGGAGGTCGTGTTAACCTCGACATCATGCCCGTCAGCACACGCGCCCTCGCTCAGTGAGTACACAATCCTTTTCACTCCCCTATTACTTGCTTCCCCCTCAAGACAATACTACACCTCTGATCCATGCCTTGCTACATTTCCTCAATGTTTCTGTGTTAGTTAGAAAATATCGCCTGTAGTAGCAACCTTAAGGCAGTGAGGATCCCTAACTCAGACACAATAAAGCTACATTTGAATTAGCCCATATTGAAAAATGATTTAAATTATAACTTGCGAGGGATTGTGTCAGTTAGTGGAAAAATGTAATTTTTGAAAAGATTTATAGACAAAACTTCATGGTCAAATTAGTTTTCTCTTTTGTTTTGTTCATAGTTTGCTTGTCGGAGAACATAGTCCAAATCTTATTTTCACAGAAGCCGTAGTGAATCTACTACACATTCTAGCATAAATCTAAATGTTTGACTTTATATTTTGTTGCTGTTTTATTCACAATAAAAGAGAAAAAAATCTTTTATACAACAAATAGTTGATGTTGTGGGTAAAAAAATATCAACTAAAACTTCTCTGCAACCAAAAATAATAGAATGGTTTAGAATGGAATATAAAATGTCAGTGATATTCAAACTTTGAATTATGGCAAATGGTGATGATCATACTTTGATATAGTTTATTCACAATAACGGATATTATTTTGACCGTCAGGCAGCGGACTGTAACACGTGGGGTGAACAAGGGCGTGAAGGAAGATTTCCGAGCGTGTCTGGAGAAGCAAGTGAAGACAGTGAGAGAACCCACAAACAAGATACTTCTCGCCTTCCTACGCGAGGAGAAGGACCTTCTGCTGCAGGCGCTCTAACCAGCGCTGTGTGTGTAAATAAATGTATATAATTCTCAGTTGGTTTTTGTTGTGTTTATAGCTCTCATTACATCTAGTGTTTACAGTGATTTTGTTCTGAAAGACCACACTTAAGCATTAAGGGGACCCAATGTATGTGATAGCAGTCAGTTGTCAAACTTTATTGATGATGTAAAGTTATCGAGAAGCATTTGTTGTATCTGAAATTCATAATCTTAGAGATTATCAGTTCAGTATAGAGACAATAAACAGGTTTAAGTTGTAATTTGTGATCGAAAACTGGACAGTGGCGCGCCTCAAAGACTCAAACATAATTTTAGAAACTTTTCTACAGCAGGTACAAAGACAAATATTGATTGGTTGTGTTGAGTAGGTCATTTAACTAATATTCATGTAAAGTGGACACAGAATTTCAAATTATTAACATCTATATGACTGTTTTTGTACTATCATTGAAAACAGTGAAATATATTTATTTTGGCAATTTAGAGATATAGATGCAGGTTTAGGGCACAGGCCCTCGGATCAATAAAAAAAAATGTTGAGAACACCCCCTGAATAGAATTTTGTTTCTCTGTTAATAGTGTATGGAAAGGTCAGACACTCTATTCTATTCACTCTATTGTTTAAATGTACCTTGGAGTCAGAGATCTATCTCTCATGTGTAAATGTAAAAAAAGTTTCGTATAGCTTTAAGTAGACTTAGATGTTCTTCACATGACTTATTCATCGAGAGTGGAAGATACAAATCAATTCAAAATGAAAATAGAATTTGCAAACTCTGTAATCTTATCGAAATAGAAGATGAATATCATTTTGTTTTAATTTGCCCTCTCTACAATTTTCTAAGGAAGTTATACATAAAAAGTTATTTCCTTGTCCATCCAAACCTTTTCAAGTTCGTTGAATTGTTGAATAACACAAATCATACAGTTCTGCAAAATCTGTCCATGTTTGTTTACTATGCAATGTTATTTAGATCAGAATTTATCAAGAAACATGATGTAAATTACACTTAATTGTTGTCAATTTAAGGTTTAGTTTCCAAGCGTGTACATTTTAATACATGCAAGTATTGTACTACAGGCCATTTGTCCCATCAGCATTAAGTTGGGCGTGGAAATCGTCTTTCGGCCGTCCTCATTAAATAACCCCAAAGATTTATTTGTTTAAGTGAGTTGGAGTAGAAAGGCAAATCATTTGACACCATGTCTGCATAAATTTTATATTGATTGCGTGTGTAATTATTGTAGCATAAATAACTCAACAAACAAGTAAAGAAGCGAGCGGAGCTCACACACCCCTGCTTTCCACTTGGATCAGACAGTTCAGTTCAAAATAGGAAAAGACAAATTGATGTGAATTGCTAACAGTGGAATACACTTTTTCAGAGGAGTTGTATACTATTGTCAACTTTCCAACTTGTGCGTTAATTCTTCAAAATCTGAAAATAACTATCAATGACGACGTTTAATGTGAATCAAGTTTGGCTTTGATATTTAACGTTTGAGAGATATGCTCAAGAATAAGTGTCTTTTTTTTGGATCCGAGTCACTGTTTCAGTAACCTTTCTATGGAAATCGCAAAAGATAAAAAACTCAAATTTAAGTCTTACTCTTAGAGGGCACATATGTGGATTACTGGTTCACCTATGTATGTATTGAGCTGTTTTAGTCATGTTTACATGTAATCTGTAAAAAATTGAAATTAATATGTAGGTATTTCCCTGAAAAGATTTATCTAGGAATCATCGTTGACCTGTCTATGAAGATAGGTGAAGTTAGCATGTATAGTTTAGGAGATATGCTCCGGACAAATGACTTGTCACAGTCACTGTTTTAGTCATCTCTCAATGGAAACCGCGGAAAATTCAAATTAATTGGTAGGTCCAACCCTCAAAAGGCTCATCTAAAGATCATGGTTGATATATGTATGACATTTGGTGAAGCTGGCATGTAAATTTAGGAGATACTCTCCGGACAAAGTTCTGGAACAAACGTAAAGAATGCACCCTATATATATACATCGCTTAGGCTGTAAGGCGGGGATAAAATGAAATAAAAACTATGAATACGTGTTGATACTATATAGCCACATGCCTACTTTGATTATCCTAGTTCCCGAGTTAAGCTGTCCTCTGTACTGATCCGTAAGGGTCATGATAGGTGACCTTTGCACTCTGGCCCCACAGCGACAAAGCTTGAGAGCCCTCGGTTTGATTTGACTTTGAAACAGGCCTCTGATTGTTTGGTCCTATGATAGTATGAAAGGTGAAAGGTCATCTGACACGACCCTTGTGAAGCAATTCTCAGATCGATAAACGCAGCAAAATACGACTTACAGGTTCTTTCTGTTTTTAATCACTTGACAAGAAAAGTTAGGTGATGATCCCTTCTGCAACAGCGCCCATTTACCTCGAGAAGCAATCGGACACGATAATGTAGAACAGATATGCATCATTTATCTCTGCTCTTTTCACACTGTATCACCTCAGAACCCGTGTAGTTCAAGCAAATTTCATCAGAGTTCTCCTTTTAAGTAAGCTATCTGTTAGATGAATTCCCAGAGTGATTAAAAGAGAACAAACGGAAGCGTCTGTAGATATCCATAGCAACGTCCCAAATATTTCTCAAAAGCTACATCATCAATTAAAACAACAATATATATTGGTATGGTCAGTGGTAATATTATTGTAAATACATACATATACCTATGTACGCAAGTACGCTAGTATGTACGTTCGTCCAATTCCCCTTACTATGAATTAATATGCTTGATATGCTCGAAGTACTAAGTTCGTATGTCATGCAGGTATATTTCGTTCTGACCTGTCTATATATATATTTGTGTTACAGTTAATATGTATAATCAGGGAATATGTATAATCCCTGAATTTTTCAGTGATTATTTATATTCCCTGATTCACTCAGTGATAATGTATATTCCCTGTAATTTCCAAGGATTATACATATTCCCTGAAAATGCCCAACAAGCTACTATACATATTCCCTGAATGCTTAAAAATGAAAGACCAACGCCTTTGATAGTTGTTTTCTTTATTCAATTTCAACCTCAACAACCTTCAATACATGGAATAACTGGACACAGTTGTTTTAACTTTTTATTACAAACCCATCAAGTATCACACATATTCCCAGAATGGTTTTAAAGGTTGATACATGAAATAACTGGTTCATCTCAACAAGTTCTTTGTTCTCAGAGCGTTGACATCTAAACGAGTCTTGGAAATGAAAGATAATGATAAACAATCATCCTCTGTGTCAAGGTCAACCGATGCTGAATGTATATACATACATATACCATCGATGGTAGAGCGTTGTTCACGAGGTCAGTCCGGCTGATTTGGCCATGTTGTAAAATATACTTTCTTCCCGACCGAGCAGGGCTGTTGGACTGTCGAACTCAGCTACCCTCCCGTTGTCCAGTACAAGTATTCTGTGAAGCGAACGGATATAACATGATAGATAGCAAATTAAATCAGTGCGATTCTTGAAAACAGTTATACTTTTCAAAAAGTTATCTCCGTACACATTTCTATTCAGATATATTGATAAGTTCCTGTATCCCCGCCATTAGGTAAGGAATGCAGGGGAGGCTACTCCAGTGAACTAGTCAATTAAAACGTAATCTAGTTAAAACTAGTTGTAATGACAATGGGCTTTTGGACGTATTATATTAAAACCTAGTTTTAACTAGATTGATCAAAACGTCAGTAACAGTAAAGATGATCTATTATAGTACAAAACCAGGGTCCAAATTTTTTTCTAGCGAATTTGCCGTAATACAAGGGATATTATTTCTAATAGTCTACATGTCTGTATGCATCTGGAAGACCTGAGGTCTGTTCCTGTGTGGTTCTCAAATTTTGATACAAAATGAAAAAAACGTATGTACATTAGCGTTTTTAAAATAAAGGTAGTGTGTAAGATTCAGAATTAGAGACTTACTTGTCGTAGTCCATTATGGTGTTGAGTCGGTGAGCAATGGTCAGCACTGTGCAGTCTTTGAACTCTGACCTTATCGTGACCTGAATGAGGTCATCTGTTTCCATGTCAACGGCTGCTGTCGCTTCGTCCAGCACCAATATTGTCGTCTTTTTAAGAAGAGCTCTTGCAAGGCAGAGTAACTGTCTCTGACCAACGCTGGAGGAGTAAAACAGACTTATCTCAGACATTATATCTAAGGATATTGCAATCCGGTTGCTGATAAACACAGGAATGAACACAATTTTGATCTAATTGGCTATATCGACTGACCTCTGCCTTCTTTGCATTATCATTGCTGCAATAATAGATCTCAGAAATATCGGCGTGAGTTAGTGCCTTTAAGAATTAATGTTTGAAAACATTAGGTTTGAAAAATATAAACATCCAAAAACGTCAACTTGACACAACCCAATGTCGAGCGTTCCTGTGTTAGTACTGTGCTTACGTTTTGATGGATTTTGAATGGATGTATGTTCAAATAAAGGTCCACAAAAAACTTTTCTTCAGCTAGAGAAACACCGGTATGTTTCTATAACTAACCACTTAACGAAAACATTAACCTCAACGTCTAACCTAATATACGAGGGTAATTTCATTTTTGCAACATTATCTCAATCCCTTGATTGTTTAGCGATCATTTGCCCTATCCGCTATCATTACTACATAAAACATGGACAGACGCTCATATCTTGATCATCCGGGTAGTGACAATATTGAAATTTTTAAATTTTATTTCAGGTTATTTACAGCAAAAATGTGACAAACGGCGTCAAACCAATAAGATGACTGCTGGAGCCTTGTTCGGTTATGAATACCCTTATACAAGCGCTCACCTCATATTCCCTCCCCCTTCACTACATGCATGGTCCAAGGCACCCGGAAGTTCCGTGACGAAATTCTTCAAGTGAGCAAGCTCAATAGCCCTCCATATCTCAGTGTCTGAATATCTATTGAAGGGGTCTACATTTTCACGCAGCGTGCCAGCAAACAGGACTGGGTCCTACAATACGATGGATAACAACGTTTAAGAAAAGAGACTACGGTCAATGGATTAAAGAAAAGCAAAAAAGCTTTTTCTATAATATAATTGATCAAAACCTTGAAGCAGAGTGAATATGGTAATGTAATATAGTGGACCACATCAATTACAGACAAATATATGACGTTGATCACCTCAAGAAACTAGTTTATTTCTTCTAATGAAGATGCGCACTCATTTGTTACAATCATCAAATATGACGTAAAATGTTTAACGGTATTTCTTTAAATCGTCATTCAGTGAATATATACATACAAGAATAATATTTCGATTGATCAATGCCTTATTTAACCCTTGAAATAACAATAAGAATATAATTATCTTACCTGAGGAAGAATTGTAAGTTTGCTCCTGAGATCATGAAGACCTAGAGAACTGATGTTCAACCCGTCTATAGTTATCTCCCCCGTCACGCCCTCGATTAACCGAAATAAGCACAAAGTCAGGGACGACTTACCTGCCCCTGTTCTACCCACAATTCCCACCTGAAAATGTCAAAGGTATCACTTTACAAAAATGTCATTTCAAATGTTTCATATTTTTTAAGTTCTTAGGTCCTGTTTAGGCTTAGTGAAATGAAGCGGAGAGCAAATGAAGCAGATAACTGTTTTTCTATCAATAAGCAGTATCTCAACATGTAGGCTACTCAACCATTCTAACCATGGAACCTGTTGTCCACTTTAAACAGAGGTTATGGCAGAGGAGATAACTTGCATAACTTCTGTGGGGAGAGAACGTCAATCATGCCTCTTTAGATTAAATTTGTTTTATTCTTTCTTAGGATTTTTTTTCAGTACCGTTCGTTAGATTCATTTTTACTACGTGAAAACTGCTGACCTTGACCTGACTGTTCAACCGCTTAACGTGGAGTTACTGATTAACAGTATTTAAATTTCCATTTTGGTCACAATCAGCACGGAAAGTGTCGTCAAGTTTTTGTGTAGGCTATGTACTCCAGTAAAGGCACAATTTCAAACACTTTTGTGTTTTAACATTATAATTATTTAATTGTTGAAAGCTTCATCACACTACTTCCTGCTCCATGAAGATATTTCTATTCGGCAACTGGCAATTTTGCTCGAACCAAATTTATTTCAAAGTTTGATTGATTACAGGCGAAACGAGGGAAAGCAGTGAATGCAATCAGAAGATTGTACAAGCCTTGAGGGTAGATATACCGCGTTGGAACAGGATACATGGTTGATTACCTTTTCTCTTGGTTGAATGGTGCACGTGATGTCCCTGAGCACGAGGTCAAGTCCCTCTCTATAACGCGTCGAGTACTGCTGGAACTTCACTTCACCGCGGTCAGGCCAGTCGTGGTTCGGTCGCTTCTCTGATATATGCCATGCAGGCTTCGTAATAGAAAACAAAGAACATGGCTAACAGAAACGTTACTTTAAGTGCTTTGAAATATGTCCATGACGTTCTCCAATTTACCCTTTTTGCAGAACTGTTGGATTACAAAGCTGAAGTTTATGGAATTGTGCACAATCGTGATAAAAGAAATAGTTTTTGTTGTAGAATGGCGATCTAATGATTATTAAACTGAACCATAGCTTATGATGTGATGAGCCATAAGGAACAGGGGTATGTTGCGGGGGAAACCGCCTTTCGTTTATTACAGACTTTGATATCTGTTTCAATGCCATTTATTGTATAACATATTTTTGTCTCCCCGGCAGTGATGGTAAGGTGTGGTGATCAGTGGTATTTATGGGTATTTTATGGGTAACACCAGAATGATTTACTTTTGCTTTCAAGAACAATGTTTAGGGAAATAATAGTTCATATGATAACGTTCAAAACGAAAGTAGCAATCGGTGCATAGGAACTACAAGGGTGCATATAAACTGCAACGACTCAAAATAATGTGACCTACTTTGTAAACCTCTCAGTCAACGTCACGTTAGAGTTATTTTAAATAATGAAACGAACTCAATCCTAGACATAAGACTGTGCTATCAATTTAATGTAGATTTCGAAGCCAAGAGAACTATGAGTATTTAGGTAACATCGGTGGATTCGTCAATCTCAATCGACGTCTGCGGTATAGCTATCTTTATAGAGAAACATACTCTGACACAATGGACAGACAGTGAACAGATTTGGAAGCCATGTGTCCTTTGCAAGTGTAAAGTCAAGACTTCTTTACGGGATTTGTTGATCTTTCGAGCAATGATACAATGACTATAACAATACGGACCCTCAACCTATAAGTTCACAGATTTTAAAGCCAAGAAAACGTTGAGTTCGGGAAGGTAAAAAAGGAAGATGTCAATGAAGGAGTCTCACTATGGTTGACTTCGCTTTACTGTTTTGATACGCACTCTGTAGCAATGCTCTAATGACGACTATGTTATCATACAAAGTCCGCAGGTTTTGAAGCCAACAAAACGTTATTAATTCAGCAAGGTAGAAAGGGGAGGCGGGGGGGGGGTTGTCGGTCAAGTCACACTAGAGGAGGCTCACCTCCGGGTTGATCTCGCTGTACTGCTTGACTCGCTCCACAGACACGATCTGAGTCTCCAGGTCGGAGATGAGCTGCACCATCCAGTTCAAGTTCGACGTGATCTGTCGGACAGGAAGTGGGTACATCGGGTGAGATGTTGTCTTTTAAAAACAATTCCAATTGATAAGAATAGTACTGGATGAAGCACTCAATAATTTTGGAAAATAGGTGCGACATACCAGTTTCCAAAGTCGGTTACCTTTGCTTAGAGGGCTGTAAAATGTAGATTTTGTGACATCTTGGTCCAATCTTGGGCTAACTACTATTGGCCTGTTCCGCCACATACATTCTAATTTTTGAAAAGTTTTGGTGACATTATGTGTCTTTGCATCGTTAAAACATGTCCATGCATTGTATTTCGTTGTTTTTTTAACTTTACACGTCTATTCGAATCAGCGTACGCGATCAGTTTAATTAATGAGAATGAAAGAGAAATTCCAATAGAAAGTTCATGATTAAATGTTTAAATACCTCCAAGGCGTATGAAATAGACAATCCGACAAGACCGCCAGTCAGCGAGTCACGTGATGAGACAGCAAATAGCGAGGCAGCCAGAATGATGAAGTTCCCCAGGACCTCAAGTCTCACCGCCTGCCACCTGTAAATAACACCTGTAAATAACCCACCTGTCAAAACATCTGTGAATAACACCTGACTTAACACCTGTAAATACCACCTGTGAGTAACATTTGTGATAACACCTGTGAATAACACCTTGCAATACAGAATAACTTGATACGTACCGTTACACTCTTATGAAAACATCAAATATATCGGAGGTTTTAAAATTAACAATTTCCGTGTAAATTTGCAAAAAAACGTAATAAAAAAAAGGTATTGTACTGAAAGTTGGAAGGGGTGAACTCGCAAAGTGAAAATAGCACAGATATGTTAAAAGTCCGAAACCAGTCACTGAATTATCTCTTTACAAAAAAATAGCCAATTGAGCATTGATCACTGTTCTAATTACTGTTATATAGTCAAGAGAGCGTGGAAAAACTGAAATATGAAAAGTACCAATATATATATATATATATATATCGTGATACAGAAATAGTGAGCGATACCCATCCTTACCTGTGAATAACATCTGTGGATAACACATAATATTCTCTTGACGTATCCAATGCCTAATGTTCAATAAATAGAGGTTATAAAATGTCATACCTAATATCAGCCCCAGGGCCGCAGACGAGAGGGTCGATATTGGTCGAGGGCCGATATGGATTATGACGTGAAAAATGACATGTTGTAACCTTTTTATCATGCATCACAATTTTTCCCGATCATTAAAACTTTTTAAAGAAATTCGTTGATTTCATTTGAAAATTTATTTTTATAAAACTACAGCTGATGGTTATCCCAAATTTCGCTTCAGCCCGATGGCCCTCATTTAAGCGAACGTTTTCTCATCGAGAGGTTACCTAATCGCGCTGTAGCCATAGAATAAAAATCCCTGGTTAAGATCCACCCTGCTTTCTGACTCTTCGATAAAGCGCTTCTGTGCCTTATAAGCTCTTATAACGCTGGTTCCCGCCAATGTCTCCTCAAAGTGGCTGTATATCGGGGACCGTGTCCTGGACTCCAGCCGCTTCAACTGGCGAGACGTGGTGACATAGAATCTCTATGGAGAAGAGAAGGGGACATCAGAGTGTGTTCTTTATTAGATGTTGAAATATTTACTGGATGACTTTAAAACTGTCCACAAATCGACTATGCACCTTTCATCTCAATTTACTAAACATGCATATAAAAATTGTGATTTTTGTTTTCAAATATGAGTTTTACTTGATAAATGCTGTACGACAATTAAATAAACTGAAGATCAAAATAGGTTGTCGCCAATTTGAAACGATTTTAACAAAATGAATAAATAAGATATAAATATAAACATATAGATACACTATTCCTTAAAACACTCAACGTTAATATAACAAGTTTTGCACTTTAACAAAGTAAGACGGGGTCAGAACTTCCGTTTTGCAGGTGCTCATGTTTCAGAGCCGCGCAGGCTCAACTATAACTAAAAGTGTTACCTTAGTACTGAAAAATGTCAATTTGTGCTACTTGTTTCAAGATGATTTAAGACGATGTTTTATGACATTCAATTAAGAATGGTAACCGTTTTGCAAGACTATTTGCGGCAGATAAGTAACTCGGGCATAGATGACCTCAAGTGTCTGTGAGGTGAGAGAATAAGATGACACTGAAGATGGACGCCCTACCTGCACGAAGAAGTAGAGAGCGGCGAGAGGGACAATGGCGACGAGGAAGATGGGGGTGGTGTAGGTGATGACGATGATACTGCTGAGCACAGTGAAGCTGGTGTTGATGGAGAACTCCACCAGGGCCGGCATCTGGGTGTCGATGATGTCCACTTCCTGAGAAAACCTGCGGGATCAATCAAGCTGACAACAGTGTTTGCTTAGCTTTTGGTCTAAAGTCAGTATTCAATCCTTGAATCATTTCCATATAACGTATATAATGAATATCGATAAAGCAGTGTTGAGCACCAAGTGTTGCATTCTATCAAATTAATACCAATCTTTCAACTTTTCCACGTGCATCAATAACTGGTACTCGTACACGAATGTTTCTTTCAAGCGATGACACTGTCAAAATACAAACCTACTATTAGTCAGACCGTGTGAAGAGGGAAAGCCCCAGATAAAACGAGATCGAATTACGATAAAGTCAGTATTTTAAAACGTTTATTCCTCGAAATTGATTTTAATCAAACTGACCTATTAATGAGTCGCCCTGTGGGCGTGGTGTCGAAGAAAGACATTGGGGCCCGCAAAACAGTCTTCAGCATGTCCGAGTGAAGCACCCCTGCGCCTACCACAGTCCTGAAGTTCCATACGAACGCAAATATGACGATGAACGCGACTGAAAACAAACGAATTTCGTCAACCATACCTCGAACTCTTTTGAAACCCTCTCTAATCGGGTTTTAATGTTTTTATGTTATTACTCAGTGACTTGTTTTGTATCCTCTACTTACAAGTATATCTTGAAGTTGTCTACATCACCAAGGACTCGTCGTCGTATCAAAGGGGGGGAGAAGTTTTTCTGTTTGCAGAGACGTGTTTATGTCTCTGCTCCCAGTTCGTACGCCTATGATATACTAGTATATGATAAGGTTCGAAAAGGTATAGAAAACAACCATAGGCAATTGTCCCTCAATAATAACATTTAATTGAAAATTCACTTGATGTGTTTATCAAGTAAGACTCACGTACGAAAGCCTATCCACTAGCCATTTGAAGGCCGAATCTCATTGATATGCAAAGTTTACATGATGTCATAAGCCAAGGTCAGTCTGTTCATATGACAGTAGGTATAGACTTATGTACACTGACTTGTTTTTCATAAAATGGAATAATCTTACCTTGACAAACTCCAAGAATTCCGTATACGGTGACGTAATAGTTGTTGGCGTCAAGACGGCCTCTACTGGAGGGCGGAAGTGACGTCAAGTTGTTCAAGCCAGGATCATCCGTCCACTCGCTGACCCACATACTTGCCAGGATAGATCCCGCTTGAAACAAGGCGTACGTAATCACAGAAGCCAACACAAACCATAGCCCGATCGCTCTGCCGTACGCGCTGAACACGGCGAGGTTTATCTGAGAAACACAACGTGCATGCAGGCTATGTATAGAGGCATCCAGGGGCAAAGGTTATAAAGGCTAAAACAATTGTTATATAAGTGAAAAAGTAAAATTCCTGAATCAGCCACTTCTTTATCTTAAAATGTATTTAGTATTACTTAAATGGTGAATAAAATCGAGAATTATCGACCCCGTGAAAGGATTTATTCAATGAGCGATGGCCGTTTTTTTAATAAACTATTATAAAATTCCGTCATAACTGTGACTAAGACCTTCAGAGGGATCTGACGATTATTTCTTAAAATCAACGTTTGAAAGAAAAAAAACCGGACTATTCAAGTATAATAAAAACACGTAATTTATTTCCGTGCATTGAATTTACAACTAAAATAGGGAGGTCAATATAGTTTCAATATTCCCCAAGCAACGTCATTCGCTTTAAATGGCATGATGAACGTTATACAATTTGATTTTAACATTGAAAATTTTACATTCAAACTGGCAAGTATACCATTCTAACTAAGCCACTGGAGAACTAGAGATGTACCTTCCAAATTCAAATTCCGACTGACAAATGCCATTCTCACCAAGCCATATTGTAATATAGTCAAGTACCGATCTCCCAAAGCCTATATTCAATCTGACTGGAACCACAGGGACGTGTATCGCTTAGAAATAGCTTGAGAGAGACATATATGCCTATAGACCCTAACCTTCTAGTATATAAAAGATTCCAACACGTCCTTGTGACGATGTCCAGACCCTCCAAGCTTAAATTCACATTGACTTAAACCATGCCTACCAAGCTTACATTAAACTTACTATAATCACAGCTTCCAAGATGGTTACAGACTGAGTGAACCTAACCAATAATTTATATATACTATTAAAACAATACCCTGCCAGTTTCCACATATTCCTCCTCGATCAGTTTACTCGAGGCAGGAACACTTTCCGAGTTTCCCCGAACTCTTCCGGACCTCGTTTTCTTCTCCTCTATACTCTGGATAAACGAGTTTCTGTAAGTAAGATAAACGAATAAAGAGAAACAGAAAATCTTCAGGATATGACAAAATGTGTTTAGGGGTTTCAGTCCCTACCATCTTATCTCTATTGTGAACTCGAAAATTATAAATTAACATGCAAAGATTCAGATAGACATAATCAATGTTTTTTTAGCAATTCTCTGGACACAAAGACTGACATTAAAGACGCATGTGCGCCCAAATGATCATCGTCCTCATCCCCTCCAGAGGTCACAGACTCCAGTCTCCGCAGGGCCTCTCTCTTCAGCTGGGTGACTGGATTGAATATAAACGTTTTAAAAATGATTACTCTGGACAAAGATCATTGTTATATTTGCAGACAATCAATTTCTTTTGTAAATTGGTATAGAAGGGATATAACAGATACATTTTCTTTGACACATTGATGTTAATGTTAAGTTCACTAGTTCGACAGCTGCAATCTGAACTCTCGACAATAATGTGGAATTTGCAATTGGGTCTTAAAATTCAGACCATATGTATCCTCATTGTCAACAGTATTGGCCGTGTCTGGAATGTATATTCATAACGTACCATCCTCGTCTATGTCATCGCCATCATCAGCAGTGAGAATATAGTTCTTGAGAAACTGGGCGAATGCCCCGTCATGCCTCAGTAGCTGACCGTAGGTCCCGGTTTCAGAGATTTCTCCCGTATTCATGACAACAATAGAATCGACATCAGGTAGCCATTGTATTCCATGTGTCACCAGAATTCTAGTCTGTTAAGCAGATTATATTATTAGATATAGCGTATAAAGGTAATGTTATCAACCTAAGAATGTTTACATTTATTATGAAGCTGAAACGAAGACGTGGAAGTATATTAGGCAAAAGTGTAACCCTTGTAGGATAGGCAGTGGCACTGATCATCACTTCATATATGTTTCTTGAAGATGTGTATGTGGCAAGGCAATGTTTTCTCACCTTATTTCTTAGGAGACCATCGCTTCCCATGAGTTTCTCGAATATGTGTTTGCCGACATGGCTGTCCACAGCACTGAGAGGGTCGTCAAACAAGTAGATGTCCGCGTTACTGTAGACTGCTCGGGCTAGAGAAACCCTCTGCTTCTGACCCCCACTGAGGTTGATGCCCTGACATTGAACATAGATAATGATGACAATTTCGTCGACTTTTCAATTCTCCGCTAAGGTAAGGAATCACATAGTCTTGTGGATTGTAGTCTGTTCACATGTTAATCTTACTGTTATTCTCTTTAGTAGAAGAGTGACAGTCAACTTTCAGTACTTCTTTCTGTGTCTTTCTTGAATTATTAAAGCTCCTATATGATTTTGAAACAATGACCTAATTATTGTTAAATATTTATGACAATTTGCCATTTGGTAGACACTTTGGTAATTGAAATGTGCAGTTTGTTTTATCCATTTGTGCTTTAAAGGTCAATGTCATTATCATTAGGTTTTTTTATATATATTCACTGTAAAGCTTTTTAAAGTACTTTTGTTGTTGCACGACGGTTGTTGCGTCTATGGGTTAGTAATACTAGGTAGCCTTGATATTGGGGAGACCTTGACCTTTCAGAGAAAACCTTAATCCTAAAATGACCTTGACATACCCTCTCCCCAATCTCTGTTTGGTCACCTCCAGCAAGCATCTCAAGGTCAGGTCCAAGGGCACAGCACTCTATTACCTTCCGGTACCAAGTCCGTCTCATGGGTTTGCCAAATAGGATGTTATTCTGCAAGGTATCGTGTTGGATCCAGGCTTGTTGTGGCACATAGGCAACGTGGTGCTAAATTAAAGACACGAAACATATTTGTGAATGCTTCCGTTTCGAAAAGAATTTATAGCCTGGAGAGTTGCTTGTTGATATGCCAAAATAACTAGCAATAGCTGCAGCTGATTTTTTTAAAAGGTATGGAATATATATTCAGTTATGAGCTGAAAAGTGACAGCGAGCAATTATGACGACAATCGCGTGATGATATATACTTAACGAAGGTTTTAAAACATCGTTTGCGAGGAAAAGATGCACATACAATGTAGACACTATTGAATACTTTGGGTCAAAGATATGGCGTGTCAGCATTGGGGCGTTTTCATGAACGGTTTCGGTTGATTGTTTATATTTCATTAACAACCTATACATTTGACTCAAGGGATAATTGGGCCCAGAAAAGTGAAACACGTCATATGAGCAGAACATCATTACATTTAACACCGGAACATCGAATTTTGATACATACCTTCAGTGTCACGTGACCTTCCAGTTTCTCCATTTCCCCCAAGATGGCGGACACGAGGGAAGACTTGCCGGCTCCGACAGGACCAACAATGGCGCACAACTCCCCCTCCTCAACCTTCAGGTTGATGCTGAGGGTGATGAATATAGAATTATTGATTAAAGAATATGCCATTCAGACAAAACAGCATTTCTTCAAAATTTTATGAGTTTATGTTCAATGTGTTTGTTTTAAGGCAAATACAATCTAAAGTACCACCCAAGTGCAGGGATAGGATGACTTGTTATATTGAATATCTATATCAATTTTTTACACAAGTTTAACGACCATTTTTGTTCAATTGTAGTGGATAATTGTTAAGTTACACATAGAAAGAATGATAAGTTTACGAAGCTACCACCTATTATGTGCTTTCTATAGATGGAATTGTTCCCTACTTTAAACAAACCGGTAAAAAATAAGCGTGACAACTTACACAGAAATTTCTTGACATTGAATTCATATCTTGAAATATGATTCATAATCTTGTCATCTGATTGATTTTCTACATATTAGATTGATCTTTTACACATTAGATTGATTTTCTTCACATTTGATCGATTTTAGATTGTGATTTAAAACCCAAATGTTTCAAGCCCGATGATCTGCCACTGCAGGGCTCTTAATGTTCCTCAATTACACCGTGATGCCCTGTTACCTACCTTCTTAAAACTGGTCCAACTTCGGGGCCCCATTGGAAGGTTCCATTCTTGATCGATATGGCAGGCACTTTTAAAATCAAATAAGATAAATTTAAGCTCGAAACAGAACTACATTTCGTTTTGATTTTTTGGTGAAGGAAGAGGATGTTCTCAGGGTTTATATATGTTTATATATCTAGGATATATGTTTAATCTCTAGACTATACTATGAGAATGGGTGTTTACAGTAAACTGTATGCCAACTGATTTACTATCATTGATAAAATAGGTATTGTATATTACAATAGAGCACCAGTTAACACTATAGCAATAAATACATAGAAATAACACTCTATCCTATGGTTTACATCGTATCCACATTTATGAAACGTTGATTTCATTGCATTGAATAACAGGACTTTCACCAGTAAATAGTCAGTGACCTAGTCGTCTTAAGATCCCCGTCTTGCAGTAGTTTACATTTGTTATGTAATTCACAATCTCACAAGATAACTCACAGAATATTTTTTCTGTAAACAGCGACGCTGAGTAACCTTTGGAGGTACGGTGCAAAGGAACGTATTTTTTATTCTTATTAAGAAAATTTTGTTCACAAGATCGTTTCACATACTCAGGATTTTATCGTAAACGACATTTTCATCATTGATGTCCGTCTCGTTGAGGTAATTTGTGATTCGTCGCATCGAGACAGCGGCCTGACAAATACAAAGGGCAACGATTTGAGAAATTATTATTTTGAATCCATTAGGTAGATATATGGGGGAATGTTTCCTTTCGTTTTGCATTGAGGTGATCGTAATATGACGTTTTAGTAAAGGTTAAAGCAATTTAATAATGTCAAATGTGTGAGTGAAACAATAAGTGAGTTAGAGAGTGAATGAGTGTATGAATGGGTGAATTTGTGAATGAGTGAGTGAGAAAAGAAAGAAATGAAGGGAGTGATAGAAGAGAAATGAATGAGAGACGTCAACGTTTACTTTGAACCTGGTGAAGACGATGTATGTGGTAATGTACATTCCAACAAAGAGTTATACGAGCGCCATGCTCTTATCATGACGTCATGCCACCATAGCAAAGTTATATTTTGCCCTATATAACAAATATGAACCCTGATGTATTTTTTTTGAGTAGGTGAATAAGCATAGCCTATTCTTACGCCGACCCAAATGACTTGCTGAGATAGACCTTGCAGCATTTACGGACCTTCTGTGTTTTTCGCCAAGGCTGCTGCGACGGATCAGTAGGAAACCAAATAAGAACTGCAATTTTCGCCGAAGAGGGCGCTGCAATCACAACACTGTAGGATTGGTTGGCAGCAATGTTTCAATTAGCGAGTGATACAGACCGGTGCGATTGAAAGCCACGCGGGGGAAGATGGTAAAGAAGGTATCCATTATCCAACCTGCACTATCTCGGAGAAGAGGCGCGGCTGGTTGACGACCGCCAACTTGAGAATGTTGAGGAGGGACAATGTGGTGAAGGCTGCCTCGGGTCTCAGGTAGTGATCTTCGGACGTATACACATACGTGGCGAATGTACATAATGCTACCTGGAAAGACACGTGCGTAGAGGCAAATTATTGTTATTGAATTTTCAAAATATAATTATATATGACATGAAAAACTATCTGAAGAAATATTTCTAAACTGTCCTTGCTGTAAATATTGTATGGTGCACTGTATTGAATTGAATGCCTTGTAGATATTCTCTGTACATGTATGTGACTAATTGAAACTGAAATAAAGAAATTCATTCATTCATACATTATGAGATTATCATGATATTTATGCATTGTCACGTGTGTCCGGGATGACGTCATCACTCACCAGGTAGGGTGTGAGTGTCCAGGTGAAGGTGACGAGAGACTGGACGAAGGCAATCTTCCACATGATACGTAGCTCTCTTCCTCGCACCTCCTCGATCTTCTCTTGGAAGGAAGGTTCCCAGGCGTACAGCTTCAGGATCTTAGTTAACATATCGCTATCTTAGCATTGGGAAGGAGTTCATTGCTTCAAAAAGTTTACACTAAGGTTTCACTCATGAACATTGTATGAGAACTAACAAATTGAGTTTTGGTTACATACAACATTTTGCCGCGGGAACAGATCTACTCCAACAGACTAAAATGCCTCAGTAACGGCTATATATAAAAGGCCTTCAATTTCGTAATGGTGATGCATTGTGATGCACTGTTGTAACATATAGCCATGAGATATATACATCCATTTAGATAAAGAACAAATGTAACATTGTTATATGCGGGATATCGCTCTCGGTAATAGTACAATTTCTTGTAGGTCGAGGTCGAGTCCTTTGAGGGTTTCGAACCCAGACTCTCAGAGTCAGCCAACACCGCCAGCAAGGACCGTACCAGCAGCTAACCAGCACGCCCATCTCGCCTCGGTGTCACTGACCCTTAGTAAGGGACAGAACCCCAAAAAGTACCAGATTTTGTACCATCGCCGATGCTAGAAAATATGACAATTTCGCTTATAGTTGTGGTTGTAACATTGCACCCTTTCCCTTCCGAACAGGCAACAATTCTCAAAAGCTTAACAAGTTTTAACAACAATTTCATACTCCCCATGAAAATATCATCACTTTATTTAACATGACATTCATCAGTGCTAGAAAACGGAACTATACGGCCATTGCTGTCGACTAAATACATGATTTCCGCCAACAGCAACATTTGATTGGTTGCATACCCCCCGTGGTGTTATAATCTATTTTATTAATATCATACATTTAATACATTTACCCAGCCTACACATAGTTATGTTGTGTTATTAATATAAGGATAGACGTCCTTTCTTGTCTGATAATACACACTTTATCGTCCATAATTTCCGAAAGCTCCAGTATTTGACAGATGTACACTTCCCGTGGAGTTGAGCTACACGTGATCTCACCTTCATCCACGTGACCTCACCTTCATCCCACTGAGCACCTCCGTCACGATCTTCATCCGGTGGTCCTTCTCCTTCATCAAGTCTGTCTGGTAATTTCTCCACTTGGCCATGGCGTACGCATTGAAGGGCATGAGGACCAAGATGGCGCCCAACCCCGCGAAGACGGCAGGTCCGATATTGGTGTAGATGAGGTACAGAGACAAGACGATCTTGAAGGCACCTGTCCAGATGCCCCACAGGTAGGTGACGAGGAGACGGATGTGTTGCACGTCCACTGACATGAGGTTCACGATTTCGCCGATAGTCGAACCTTTTCTCGCCCTGTTGCTCATCGTCAGTGCCTACAATTGAATTCACACAAAATTATCACCCACTTCTCATAACTAGCCTTGCGTGATAAAGCGAAGCAATTTTATTGACAACACGAGTCCATTAGTCAGGGACCTGCATTGCAAGTTTACATGTTCCAAATGGTGGCAAACACAAATTTTAAACTGTAATCAATTTTGAATATATCAAGATGGCAGAAATTTTGTTTTTAGACTACATAGAGTTTCATTTCACTCATTCTATTGAAGTTTATGGAAAGCCTTTTTGACAAGCGTCCTCTCTTTTCAATTTTCTTATGGCCTACAGCGCGTAATGCATACGGTTGATAAAACTTTAGTGACGACACAATATTGTTCTTGAAGGGCATTTTATAGCTTAATTCCCTTCTGCCTCACAGAAAATGGGCGATATTCAGTCTCGTACTCATATTATCAATACTCAAAACACTGCTAATTCAAAACCCACTGTACCACAAAGGCCGAAGCTTTAATAGCTAAGGTCTGATTTTTGGCCGTTGGGCATTTTACGGTCGCATCTTTACATATTCTGCCTTCCCGCGATCAGTCAAATCAACGTAGATATCATTAATACCTACAAGGGCAATCATATCGGGGTTTTCATACGATGGCCTAGGGCAAAATATCACTTTTCATTGTGACGTTACGTCAAAAACACAGCTTTGACGTCAAAGTTCGCTTATGATGTTGTGTTTCAAATACGCCTATGCCTATGCTTGGATGTTGATTTTGATTAGTTCCTTTGATTTCTCGACTCGGTAATAAACTGACGACCAAGAGAAAGTTGTCACATATGAAATGTTAAATATTTCCAAAATAGATGAAAACCAATGAAAATAGTAACTTGCTATCACATAAATAGCCCACACCAGTGCATAACCAAGCTAGTTCAGCGGCAGACCACGTGTCACAACACCCAGGGAAGACCGATTCCTCCGGACTCTAGATCTACGGAGTGACGCAATCGGCAGCAACAGCGCTGGGTCGTCGTGTTAGTCGACACACGATTACGTCACGCCGGAATTAGGGCTTACCGACCTCTTCGTGGCGTTGAACGGATCACTGAACATCGCTTCGCCAGACTTCGATGGGCACGACGTGTACGGCGCTGGCAGCGACGCGAATGAGAACGCATTCTCTTTACTGACGAGAGTAGGTATAACGTCGTAGACATGAAAGAGAGGCTCCAAATTGTGTCCTAGACGTTCATCAACAAGCAAGAGGTGGTCTCATGGTTTGGGGTGGCTTTTGTGATGATCAAAAGAAACATCTTGTTGTAATACGTGGCAATATGAACGCACAGCGCTATATTGTTTAATTCTGAGGCATGTAGCAGTGCCATTTCTGCAGCAGCGAGCAATGGGAACCCTTTTGCAGCAAGACAATGCGCATCCCCATACAGCCAGGATCACTCAGAACTATCTGAACAACGCCAACGTCATCGTTTTGCCCTTGCCATCAGGTTCTCCCTTTGTCTCCTATAGAACACTTGTGGGGTCATCTTGGTGGAGAATTGAGGAACCGTCCCAACCAACTACTCTTCAAGAACTGGAAAATGCCTTACAGGATACGTGGCAACGTGCTTACGTCATCAGAAGATCGACGTCATCCGTGAGAAGACGATGTGACGCTTGTGTTCGTACCAGGGGAAGCCATCCCAGGTCCTAATGGGATGTGAACACTTTTCAGTAATAAAAGTCGCCAGTTCATGTACCACAGACGTTTTCCAAAGTTGTGTGAAAAATGACATTCGGCACCCCTATTGGTTTTGAGAGACTGTGAATCATTGCGATTCAATGCCAGCAATTTGGATTCTTTGCATGATTTACCCAATATTAATGCAGTAAAATATTTCATAACATCAACATAGTATTTGTTGTCGTTTTTCTTTTGGAGTCAATTTTAATTGGTTACAACTTTCTTTTAATCTTCAATTTAAACAGAATATCATATTCTTGTCCATCACATACTACGTTTATGACACTCGCTCTCGCTCGGGAATATTAATATCCAGCACTCGTGTCGTAAACATAGTATGTCATGGACACTCATATAGTATTCTCTATTTAGTTGACGATTTATAAAATGCATAAAACATAGCCAGCTCGCATTCATAAAAACAAAGGATGCGTGCCCTCGGGGTTTGCCCGCATGCATCTTTCATTAATTATTGATAAGGTCCCTAGTTGATGTTTTATGCATAACAGATTTACCTTCCTGTAGATGACGGAGAGGAGGACGGAGCAGATCCTGACGGAGAGAATACCCCCCTGGTACAAGTTGGCGTTCTCGAAGACGGTGGTGGTGAGGATAGCGATGAAGAGGATTGCACACATCGTGTACCCCTTCCACTCCGGCACACTCGTGTCAGTCGTGAAGAGGACAAGCTCCCTTAGAATGAAGTAAATTAATAAATAAGTATGATCATCTCGGCTCAGTTACAAGTCCAAGGTCCTTTTTATTGGAATACTGTATAGACATAAAGTCAAAAATATATATACAAACTAGAAACTCGACCAAACGGAAATACTCAATGTAAATTTGGTTGACCTCCTTATACCTTAATTTTATTACAAGCTTATTTTCATGCAAAAAGATTAATAGATGAGACGGCTGAATAGACAAAACTCTTGAAACATATTCAGAATTGTGCGCATTGTCCCAGCTTGTCTCGCATTGGTCTTGTTAATTGTGTTGGCCCTGCTTTACCGTGTTGGCCAAGTGGCCGAATCATATTTCTAGGACTATTATACAAGTGCCATAAGATATATAATTGATAATAGACAACATAACCCTAGCATGTATGTTATATGACTTTTAAGCAACAAGAGTGATTTCGTAATTAAAAGTAAGAGGGCCGGGGTTTTTGGCCTGTGACAAAGCAGTTTTGACAAGTTATTGGAGTGTTTACTGTTATTGTTTTAAGGCATGTGACTTTAGAGTTTCTATTAATTGAATAATGTTTCAACTAACCCAAGTAATATGGGGCTAGCAAAGCGTAGACATTCGCTGAAAACCCTCCAAAACTGAAATAGAAGAAGTTCGATCCAAAACGTCTTCCACAAAGAGCCGTACAACGAGAGCTTTGAAACAGAGGCAGATAACTCCCTTTTACTTTCTTGATTATCTCCCTTTCCCAGTAATGGAGTTTTCTCTGGATGGTGTGAAATCTCTACAGAACTATACACGCCGTTTGTGTAGGTCACTTTCGCGTTATGTTGTTTGTACTTAGATCTGAAAATATAAAAAAAACATGCTATAAGGATAATGTTAAAAAATATGTCAATGTCGACAACGACGACAACAATGGAAAAGATTGAAACAATGATGATGACGACGATGACGGTGATATGACGATAAGGATGAGCACGATAACGATGACGATAATGACGACGAGACTGACAATGGTAATGAAGATTATAACGACGAAGATGATGTTTGCGACGAAGACGACGGCAATTATAATGACGAAGACGCTGACAAAGATGATGACCAAGCCGATGATAATGAATACCATGGTGATTGTACTCACCTTTTTCTTACATTTTCCCGCTTTTTATTCCACTGTTGAAGAAATCTTTTCACGTTAGTTTTGGATTTGTCACTCGGCTTTAAATCATTAACGTCCCTCTCCGTCAGAGGATTTCTATAACCTCGTATTAGCAAACTGAAAAAAGAAGTCCATACTCGTTTCTTTAGATAAAACACAACACGTAGTTCAAACAGTTAATACAAAACGCCGTTAAGTTTCCATGTAAGGTTAGGAAACGATTTCGGAAACTATGACTACGTTATAAAAGGTTCCGATATATGCTTGAATAGATTCCAAATAGATTCCAATATACCACAAATTTGTTTTGTTTATTTCAAACAAACATTGAATTCATAAGTCTATATTCAAAATTCTTCCAAAATGCATTGAAGGATACGTATTTATGAAGTGATAGGACATATTAACTGAATGTGGAAAATAGAGCCATTGCCTCTGTACGCCATTAGGCTTCAATGATTCAATTTCTTGAAGGTTGAAAAAAACATGCAATCACATACATTGAAGATTTTTTTTTTAAATGCTGAAAATATGTTTTTACATCCCTGTAATACATTTTTCTTTCTATAAGGTTAGGGAACTGATGAAATATGAGGGTATGACCTGGTTATAACCAGGCTATCTTCTACAATTAATACGTATTTCCACATCTACACGAGTACCGGGGTAAAGCAGGAATCTGGAAGGACTCCAGTACACGAAATACATCTAGCATGAATGATAAATCCAAATATAGTTTGTTTTCCTTAAATCGAATCCGTTTTTCATTCAAAGTCTCTCTAATCTACTATGTGACTGGATTATTTGGTTCTCCCCTCCGAACTCTACGTCCTCAACCGTCTCGGAGTTCCCGGGCCGCCCCACGTTGTTGTGTTTTAACTAGAGTATTTTATTTGGTCTGCTGGAAAATTGCTCTCTCAGAAGTTTTTAAGATAATGCATGAAAGTGTTCGTCCTGTAAAGTGATTCGAACTTCAAAGTGAGACATTGTTACCGACCTGTTGTTCCAGTGGTACGTTATCCTGGAGAGAAAAGAAGCGTACAGCTCCGGACAGGGTTCCTGTTGTAAATAAATAGATGATTAGACAATCTAACACTGAATCCTATAACAGAACAGGAAACCTTTATATACACAGTACACTATACATCAGTGTTGGTTATCGCACGACGTATTATGTGGTTATAAGCATGTAAGGCTTTCTACAAATAATTTAAAGGGACAAAGCGATGTAGTTGATGTCGAGTATGTTGACAGTCATCAGCAGTTTTGATTGTCGGGAAGTACTGACTGTGGCTGAAAATCACAATCTTATTTTTTAATGATTCAGTATGTAAAGGTTAAAATGATAATTTGTGTATGAAAGACGGACAAGAAAACTTATACCTTGTCATGGTGCATGTGCTTGTCAAGAGGTACCTCGGCGAAACAGCCCAGAATGAACTCGACCACGATACCGCAGTAATACGCACAGTACAGACTGAACTGGGCGGGGTGGTTCTCCTGTTCCTGAAAGATATTCCATATAAAGACTCCTGATTACGTGGGCACCGTATTTGTAGTCTATGTTTTGGATATAAAGGCGCAAATGTACTTAAAATATGTTTTTACATATTTTCATGCCATTTTTCATCAAGGTGTTATCCGCTACGACTTCTCTGTCAGCGAAATAGTTATATATTCAGAGACGTTTTAGAATAAAGATCTGTCTATTGTTTTGGAAGTATCTTTGTTGTTTTCTTGTAGTAACTCCAAGAAATGAAATTGAGCCATTGGGCCCAGAAGCTCTTCAATCTCTGTATTGCTGATATTAAAGAATAAGATACATACCCGTTAGTTCTCCAGGTGAAATACATCATCAAACTTGTCTAGTGTCAGTGCCATAGACAAGATGTTTTAACAAAAAATTGAAAGAAAATCGCTAAAACCATATCACATTCGTTAAATCATGATATACCATAAAAAAACAGGTTCTTTTACAAACATAGCAGTTAGGGGGTAACTATATTTTAATTCTTTTACACACTCTTATATATTTGCTCTCTCATCTTATGGATGTATAGTCTCTGTAAGCATTACACTCATTCAAAAGCAATTTAAAACATGCTTTTAATGAAAAAAATATCATTTCTCACCAATTACCTATCTCAACCTTCTGACTTCCATGTCTGATGAGCTAGAAAGCTTTACCCAAGCAAGATCCTGTCATTCCCTTTTCGATCTGACTTCCCGCTTCGATTATATACCTATTGTTTCATACTCCCATGCTTAACCTCTGTTCTGTCTTATAATACAATAAGCATTGGAGCATAGTGCAGTAGTGGTAAGCAAGACGGCTTCTCACGTTTTACTCTTCGAATCAAAGTGATGACACCAAACGTGTGGATCTCACACTCTTCTATGTCCTTGTGCCGTTGCACTCAGTCTACCAAGCTGTACAAATGGGAACCTAAATACTGGATGTACAGACCTACCGGATCGAGCTTAGCGCTAAGTGGCTGCTTTGAAAGCACGATTTCTTCAAGGGTGGAAATAACGCGTAGCGCCCTTGAGAACGTCTTAAGTGTGGAACAGTGCGCGATATTAATTTCTATGTCGGTTATTATTAGTACCAACCCCACAAACTTCCATTAACTTACCCTGAGTATAATCTGGCTGTAGAGAGGGATGATTCCAGCCAATAGATGAAGTAGCCAAAAGACAAACATTATTCCTGATGTTACAAAACCTTTTCTTCTTTCTCGTAACAAGACGTAAATTGCAAGGAGCTGAAATAAAGAGCAGCAAACAGGGGACGTTTAAAAGAGAGAACTTGCACACATTTTCATTGAATAAAATTCAATTTCCTTTATTTTATAATTAAAATTCCTGTATGGATCAAAGACCAGGCACGTGGTTTATTCAATTCAATTCAATTAAGTTTATTGCATCCTTGGTCACGGGCCCATATACAAATAAACATGATAACATACATATATATATACAAGTGCATACATTGATGATGGAAATTTACAAACCTTTGAATAGTAAACATTTTGTTTTTCATTGTCTCATTCCTAATTGAAAAAACGTGTTTACAAAATTTGGTTAGATTTAAAATTGTTTGGGATAATTATCAGACATAAGTAAACAAAACATTTCAAAATTACTGTTCCCAAGATATCTATGTGGTCTATAAAATTAGCAGGCAACGCCTTTGGTGAATCCAAAGTACAAGTGGATATTAATCGTTAGGTATTCCAAACTGCAGATATAAACGTCACAAAATATTATCATTCTCTAAGACAAGGAATTTAAGCATCAAAAAAAAAACGGCGGTAAACCAGATGTTGATCATCCGGGCCTAGCGCCTCCTTTCACAAAGCAACAATTATTAAGGTTGACTTTAACTCCAAGTCTCTTCGAGCGAGTTAACTCCCATCTCCCAAAAACCAAAACCATAACTAAGTGTGAAAAGGGTTAATGATTCACGCCATTTTCAGTTAATCGCTGTGGTATCGTCAACGGTTCAGAATGGGGAGTATGAGAACGTTTCGAGACGGTATATCGCCAAAACATTTATAGATTCGAAATTAAACTAAAATTTCAAAATTGTAAACTAGTTAATGTTCAAACTTTGAATATGCCTATTTTTTTTATTGTTAAGACATTGAAAGAGGAATACTCAAAGATAATGTCTCCCCAGGCAGGACGATCATGTCATTTACTCGAATGGCAGGTATAATACCCATGATACCCTTGCCGGGTGATGCAGTCGGTAAGCTCAAGATATAGAGAACAAGTGTACCAAAATAGGAACGTCACTTAATGTTTATGATCAATTCAGCATATAAAAAAGTAAATGTACTCACAAAGGTGAGAGCCTGTATAGCGGGACCCACAGCATGAGCGAGGAAGAGGGACACGTTGTCTTGTAGAACGGAGACTACAAACCTCACGACCGACACCGCACAGAGCAGGCTACAGAATACCTGGAGTTGGGAAACGAATAAACATTATGATAACCGTATCAATAATGATATTTAATACTATGAAAGTTCGGATAAAAGAGGAAACATTCCGAATTTAACAAAAAAAGCAAAATACACTTATGTTAAACTCTGAAGGTCAAATAAGCAGAACTGCCCACTGCCAGTTAAAACACACCCGGAAATGGAAACAAGGTCATGTACAGGTTTCTTCTCATCCAAAAAAAATGCCTTACTTGATCAGCGATCTTTGACATGTTAAACTGATTTGGACTTAGATAGTAAAAGAAAACCTTTTAGAAATTATATTTTCATCGTTAACCGTTGATGAATTTCGAATTGCCGCATTAATACTACCGACAGCTAAATATTAACCTTTCCTGTGAAAATAACACTTTAGTCATAAATTATATCATATAACTATTTTGACAGTAAGTGGTCGAATGTGTCGAGGAAAATCAAGTGAATGCAATCAGAGATTTATAGAAGCCTGAACTTTTATATACCCTGATTTAGCGGGATAAAACTCCTATGCAGCATGAAATGCTACGTATTTATCAAGCCAAGTTAAATTATTTGCTTGAGTACAATTCACCTTACCAGTTTGGCTTTATAAACCAGGCTTGACGTCAGAGTGGTAGCGTCTACATTGTTGATGTAGCAAAGGTAGAAAGGGGAGACCACCCATAACCAGAAACTCGGCACCCACACCAGCACTGTCGCTCGGAAACACTCGGTAAACTCCGGCCAATCTCCGTTCCATACTAAATCTGTGTCCTAATGAACATTTGAGCATTTATTGAATGATTATATAAATATACGATGCTTTCTTTGTGCACAAAGAGTAACGTAAAAGCTGTAGTTAAATAAGTTAAAATATCTCTCGAAAATACCTCTCATTACTACGCTACTTAAGGCGTTCGATTTAAAGACACTATTCCCGGTGCTCTTTTAGTGTCTAGTGTTTATTCTGCTCAAAACAAAAACCGATCAATTCGATGAATACAACTTTATCGATGCTTTAAAAGTACTTAATTGTATGTACTAATTGAAGAGAAAGTACTTAATTTTTCAAGTGAGCTCATAACTATAATCAAGGCCGTTTTGGTTTGGGTTTCTTTCCATTATCTTTTTTCAGTCACTTACACTAAAAGACCTGAAGCACCAATTCAGACAGCGGGGTCTTTTTAAAAATTCAGTTGTGGATTTTTATGATGATATATTGGAATATTGTGCTGTTAATTATTGTTTGCCTTGAGGCCTGAGATTCAGCAGAAGCCAATATCTCTTATGATCTATGAGCATGACACCTTGTTTGATGTTCTCTGTAGAAATGATATGACTTAGAGATAGATGGTTTGAGCGATAAGGCCTTAACTTTTGGACTCTGACAATGCGCCTAAGAAAGATTCGAATAATCAGGGTGAATAATTAGAAAACAAAGTGAAAAGACGACAATATCAAATAAAAAGATACTCATTGCGGATGGTTAGAATTCAGATCACGTCAAGTCTACCATATGAGGCAGTGGATTACGTGTACTCTACAATACATTCTTATCACGCTCAAGAATGCGAAATTAAATGAGCAGTCACGTTTAAGATTTCAAATACGAAACTCAAACTTTTGATGCTTTACAATACTATGGTCGAGGAATTATTTCATAAAGGATCTTCGTCATTGTTACATATAGTTATCTCTTTCGATACTCTTTTGAGTATGTTACCTGAGAGTAGATGGAATCCGTAGATTATGTTCCCTTTGAGTCGTCTAAACCGGTAGATTATGTTCCCTTAGAGTCGTCTAAACCGGTAGATTATGTTCCCTGTGAGTCGTCTAAACCGGTAGATTATGTTCCCTGTGAGTCGTCTAAACCGGTAGATTATGTTCCCTGTGAGTCGTCTAAACCGGTAGATTATGTTCCCTGTTAGTCGTCTAAACCGGTAGATTATGTTCCCTGTGAGTCGTCTAAACCGGTAGATTATGTTCCCTGTTAGTCGTCTAAACCGGTAGATTATGTTCCCTGTGAGTCGTCTAAACCGGTAGATTATGTTCCCTGTGAGTCGTCTAAACCGGTAGATTATGTTCCCTTTGAGTCGTCTAAACCGGTAGATTATGTTCCCTTTGAGTCGTCTAAACCGGTAGATTATGTTCCCTGTGAGTCGTCTAAACCGGTAGATTATGTTCCCTGTTAGTCGTCTAAACCGGTAGATTATGTTCCCTGTGAGTCGTCTAAACCGGTAGATTATGTTCCCTGTGAGTCGTCTAAACCGGTAGATTATGTTCCCTGTTAGTCGTCTAAACCGGTAGATTATGTTCCCTGTGAGTCGTCTAAACCGGTAGATTATGTTCCCTTTGAGTCGTCTAAACCGGTAGATTATGTTCCCTGTGAGTCGTCTAAACCGGTAGATTATGTTCCCTGTGAGTCGTCTAAACCGGTAGATTATGTTCCCTGTGAGTCGTCTAAACCGGTAGATTATGTTCCCTTTGAGTCGTCTAAACCGGTAGATTATGTTCCCTGTGAGTCGTCTAAACCGGTAGATTATGTTCCCTGTGAGTCGTTTTAACCCGTAGATTATGTTCCCTGTTAGTCGTCTAAACCGGTAGATTATGTTCCCTGTGAGTCGTCTAAACCGGTAGATTATGTTCCCTGTGAGTCGTCTAAACCGGTAGATTATGTTCCCTGTGAGTCGTCTAAACCGGTAGATTATGTTCCCTGTGAGTCGTCTAAACCGGTAGATTATGTTCCCTGTGAGTCGTCTAAACCGGTAGATTATGTTCCCTGTGAGTCGTTTTAACCCGTAGATTATGTTCCCTGTGAGTCGTCTAAACCGGCAGATTATGTTCCCTGCGAGTCGTCTAAACCGGCAGATTATGTTCCCTATAAGTCGTCTAAACCCGTAGATTATGTTTCCTGTGAGGCATTTAAACCCGCAATTAAGAAGCGTCATTTTAAAGTGATTCCATAGTTATTTGTTAACTTAGGATTTAAAGCCATCAATGGAAGATATGATAAAACCTAGCACCTGAGTGGCAGCACTCTTCCTTTCCAGTGTCTAGTCCCGTATCAGTAATTTCAACTCGTCGTTTCAACACACAAACGATTGATGCTTTTAAAAAAAAAATGTTTGGCAATTATCATAAACCAAGTCAAAATTTTCAAACTCACCCACAGTGCTGTGTCATTACAAAGGGCAGACATTGTCGATGCAAAGAGTAGTTGCAGTAAGTGCAAAGCCTGTAGACAGTACCTCAAACTCCTCACAGAGTTAATCAAGTAATCACTATATGTTGGTAAGTTTGGTACGTGATTAAACGATGGTAAGGCTTTTAACTGGAACTAATCAAGGCATGCGCCGACATATGTTACTTATTTTAATGAATTATTGCAACACCGCTGGCCAATGTGAGTTCAAATTTTCGTTAAGTAAGAATTAACCATAAACAAATGTTTGCAAGTTTTACCTAGGGAAGATAACTTAAAATACAGTGGACAAAGTTTCCTTCTTCTCAAAGTCTGCTTTTTAAGAACCCATTTTCCGTCCTTAACATAGCCTTTAACGTTACGCACGGTGAATTCCGTTTAAGACTAGAGTGTAGGCTCTGCAACTCATCTGGTTTGTATACACGTTTTTCCTATCCATAAAGGGTGACAAACGCGTTTAGCCTTTACCAACAAACCGGAAGGCTGTAGGATAAAACCTTAGAAGGTGTAAATATATACCTATCCCTTCGCCAAAATCTTGTCATAAAAATGACAATAATGATTTGATTAGCGCTCGAATAGTCGGGTTCAGAGCACAGGCCCTCGGATCATTAAAAAAATTCATTAAATGTAAAAAAAATTTAAAATATTTGTTTGAGAACACCCCCTGAATATAATTGTACTCCATATACTATTAACAGCAGTACAATTATATTCAGGGGGTGTTCTAAAAAAAAACATTTAAATTTTTTTATAAATTTTTTAAAAACTTTTTTTAATGATCCGAGGGGCCTGTGGTTCAGAGATGCCATCATCAAAAGTGAACACACATAGGTAATGATTATGAGTCACATGTACTTTTGAAATCACACCTCCCCCTCTCCCATCATATACGACACTCCTGGGGAAAATTTTAATGAATTTCGAGTAACTTTCATCATGTTGTCGCTTGCATGTTTAGAAATTGCCACCTCACTAGTTGAATATTGGTATGATCGCATTTAATCTTCATACGTAGGTGCATATTACACTACATCTGATATGAATATATTTTTATATCTTTTTTATGCACTTACCTAATTTCTATTTTGAACATAATGTTTGAATAAAGGTGGCTCGACATACATTTTCACACACTATGTCTGAATTGCACAATTGTTTTATTATGGTGTCTGTAAATATCAATTCTGGACCATTCCTGGCTCACACAGATGAATGATAGATTGTCAATGGGGAGAAGAATGCGTTCTGATGAAGAACAGCAAGGAAAACTTCAGGCATGTCAGGTGTATCCACTTTAACTGGCAATTATTTGGTTCGACGCAGACTCCGCGATGCTTTGAGAATACCTTTCAAATAATTGCTATCTGAACCATCTTACAATGCAGGTTGATAATATAAAGGATGAACAGTAAGTCAAGTAGATTCTGAAATCTGTTTTCCTACATCATTTTATGACAATCACAATCTTTCAAGGTCAGTGACCTTCCATTATAACGAAATATCTCAAAGTTTTACTGCATTGAACAGGATTATCTACCAGATACCGCGTAAGCGTCACTTGCCGACAGAGTTCACACCTCAACCCCATTGAACATACCTGGGATCGGTCGTTGTGTGCAAGAGAGCGACTCCCCTGCCTCTGTACCCTTTTTTTGACATTGCACTGCATTCGGATGTTAATTTCTTGTTGCTTTGTGTTTTGACTCACTTGTATCCATCATTCAGGATGTTTCAATATACTCGTTTTATTGTTCAACATTTTATATATTCTATATTTTATCTTTATCTGTTTATGTGTAATCGTCTATAATGCAAGTCAGTTTACAACAGCTTTAAATTAGCCAATGTTGGAGACTGATACAAATGAGGTTAAGTACCTTGATATCGGACAACAGAGTTAACAATTTAATAAAAGAACCTCATGCATCAAGTTCTTTGTCATATAGTCATTTGAAAAGACAAACAATCATTTCGTGTTCATAAATTCTTTATTTTTTTTAAATGTTCATGATTTGTACAGAGAGAGTTGTAAGGCCTTATAGAAGTGATGCACAATTGAGAGAAGAGTGGGATTTCAGGAAACAGTCAACTCACCCGAATGAGACTCATCCGTCTACTATTTACAAGCATAGTCTACACTTTGATAGGAAATATACAACTTGCTCTGCAACCTTAAATATCATGTGTATAAACAGATGAAGTATGGTTTGATAACAATCCCATAACAAGATTTGATCAGTTCTAAGTAGTGTGACAGAGTAAGTATGAGGGGAAGTCAATAAGGCCGTAGAATTTCTATGAACTTATTGACTTCCCCTAGCACATTCATATAATAATTCTCTTAAAATAAAACAATTATTCTTATTTCATTATAATTTGTTTCTGAGTCTTAAAGGGAAATTTAATCCTAAATTTCTCAAAAAAGTACAAGCTACTAGAATTCCCCTTCGTTTTGAAACATTATTAGCAACAGTATATATTTAACTAAACTTAGAAGAAACATTAAGTTGCTTACTAAGCAAGTTTCAAAGTATTTGCCCTTGGTTTTTCATTAAAGCACCAGCCAATCAAATCATAAGATGTACACAAAAGAGCCTTTGGCTCTGTATCTCAATAGGTTATCTATAACTCATTTTACAATTAACCAGCGACTTTTCTAAAAGAAGCTATTTATAAACTATAGGAAGAGATTTTTCCCTCAGAGAAACTTTTTCAGATATAAACATGTTGCATCACAAAAACATTTTGAAAAGAAAACATCCTAAAAGCCAAAATCAACAAATATGAAAACAAATGAGATATTTTCTCTTGAATTTCAACGACTTAAATTTCATATATTGAATGCCGTAAAATTTTCTTTTGGAGAGATATTAAATTGAGGGTTTTGATTGTATAATGATCTATTTTTGGTAAAATAACTTAGACCATTGTGTCAAAGTGTTCCTAAATTCATATTGAGTTACAATTATAAAAGGAAAATACAACATACTTGTGTGAAGCCATTCACTAAAAAAAAATATCTTCAAATAAAATAACATAACAAAGCTTTGGATGATTCGATGGTGATGAAAAGTATGTACAAATGCAGAATTAATCTCTAAGGTTCCCCAAAATAATCCTTTTAATGATAATTATCTCCAATAGATTATTCTTTTTAACTGACTAATTGCTAATACTTCATTAAATCCTATTCACTGTTAAGAAATCTCATTCGTTGTCGGGGATCAACCTGAGTTACGTTAAGACTGAAAAAGTTAAGAGCGCTAGTTTTAAAGTTCAAAGTCATGAGGAGATGAAATTTATGGAAAAAAGACCAATCAACATCATCCTTGATCACCAATTGGGCCCTGGATACATTCGCGGCTTTTGCAGCTTTAAGAAATTTACCAACCATATTGCCTGATTACACCCTGTGACAATCTCCATACAGAGAGGTCTTTCCAGCCAAGCTTGTGTTATAGATCGTTCCTGCCACAATGATAATCAAAAGCAGCAGTGAGTCTTTTCATTGATCTACTCCCAACAATAGAAAACACCTTGGCTTAAAGAGGCTTACCTATCGGCATTCAGGTCACCATATTGTTTTGAGGAAAATGACATAAAAAAAGGCACTCTAGTTCCTCTAATTTTACTAAATTTCTAAAAATTAACTATGAGACTAATCAACAGTGCCTTGTGATGCCATAGAAGGGCTTTCACACTTGAAGCACAGATGATTGGCTTCACCTCTCATTATCATTTTGTTTGTTTTGTTTGACTGAGCGTGCGTTACCCATAGTTACCTGGTTCAGTTAGGTTACATTATAATCATGTACTAATAACAGTCATGTGTAAACTGGAAAATCCCCTTGAATTTTGTTTCCACAAAAAATGCCCGATAGAACTGTCCACGCAATCCAAGGAATTTTACTTAATACACAGGAAAAGTGGACAGTGGCATGTGTACCCTAGCTATTGAGTATTCATCTACATTACACCCAATGAAACTTGCATTTTCTTCAGTTAAGATATCACAATTGTTGGTGTACAGGGGCAGTCAAGGCATTCTAGGTTAGTTAAAAAGTTTTGATGAATGCCCAACTTCCGGGGTTTAGAAAGACATTTTACAGGGGCAGTCAAGGCAATCTACCTTGGTTAAAAATTTTCAAGGAATGCCCACATCCCGGAAAGACATTTTATAGATCTTGAATGAAAAAGAAATTTGATATGCCAAAGGAAATTGTATGAATACTTTGTCTCAATTCATGACTTTGAATTTTAAACTTGCAAGAGTCAATTTGATGATCAATCTGATATAAATACAAACCTAAAACTAAAATGAATTTGGATCCTATATAAGTAATACGTTGACCTCAAATCTCATTACATATTCCAACTATCCAGAACTGGCCACCTTTTGTTACTTGAACATGTAGAAGCATTGTAACTTGTATTATTTATGTGTACAATAAGTGAAGGTAGTAGTTAACCATTAGATCAAACATTTCATGCTCTGGTTTGACATTTCAAAAGCTTTTTTCACTTTGATAACTAAGAATATATATTTCAAATTAAACGTTTTAACTGTTGAGCATTCTAAAACTCCAAAGATATTACTATGAAATGAAGAAATGATTGTTTTCAGTACAGCTGTAGAATTTGCAATTTCATATCATATAAGACTGTCATGCATTATATTGTAAGAATTGTGAGAGTATGTGGTATTTGTTTTTTTAGTTAACTCTATTGAATTGTATCTGAGAATGAGCATATGAGTGTGCCGAACGGAATCATAAACTAAGAAATGGAACTATTAGGATGTCTCTAACATTTCGCATTTATCAGTGGAATTTTTAAACATGGAGTAGAGGAAGGTCTAGGCTTGTCAATATGATACAAGCCTGGACACAGTAGTCCCAGCTTGAGTTAGATTTAAGAACTGATTAACCCTTTCCTGAGACATAATTCATTATGGTAAAGAGCTATGCAGCAAGATCCACTGTAAGTAGTCTAGTCAGGTATTTTGATCAGATTGGTGATATGCATATGTCAAACTCAATTTATAAAACAAAACAAAAAAACACAATTTGATTCATAGCTTCTACAAAACAAATCTACTATGGCTAACTTCAACACGGTCACATTTTCCAAGTCTCCAGTGGCAGGGAATCTACAGTCAGCTGTTGGTATATATGCTTGAACATAACAGGGCTGGCAAATAGTACAAGTTTATCTTTGGCTAGTCGAAAGGAAGTCACATAACCAGTGTTTGAAACACAGCTCTTTGTTCAATCTTCCAGATTCTTTTGCCATTTTGTACATGTTTAGGGCATCTACTTATGAGTCTTCTGTACACACTGCTATATCCACACAACTGATGGAACTTAAACAAAGAGACCGGTTCTAACATTAAATAATCATAACGAAATCCTCCACTCTGCAAGTAAGTTCTGGAAGCAGTAGAAGAGTTTGCAGCTTGTGTTTTGGGCACTGAGAGTGCTTGCAGGTCCGTGTGTTCAACAGAAACTGTTTCAAAGCATGCCCCAAATAATCCTAAGGAACAGTTTCCTCTTCGGGTATAAGTATCACAAAGGATAAGAAGCAGGCTAGCAAGTTGCAGAGAAAGATACGATCACGTCTGCCAATCCCCTCACACTAACACACAGTTCGCCATTCACCTTTTTCCCTCTTCAGACATTGCCAATCTGAACAGACACTAGCACTAACACTCTCCCCAGCTTCACATGCGGACTAAAGGTTCCGACGCAGGCATCTCTGTAATAATTATCGGCAAGGCATCTTCTGTATCACAGGTCCACATGTCAAGGTCATTGACCCTTAATTCAAGGTCATGGTCACTGCAGCCTTCACAACCAGGTCAATTCTGCTTTTGTGACCTAAAGCACAAGTTCACTATGTGACCTTTAAAACAAGGTCAAGGTCACCTTTACTGTCTGCAACGGCCATGACTGTTTTATACTGGGTGTACAGTTCATTCATATCTGTTATTCTCACTGGTGGTGTCCGTACAGATTTTGTCTCGGCCGCCGGTTCAAACAATTTTGACAAAATTTCTTGTAGTTTTTCCACCTTGTAATCTGGAAAAACAAAAGAAGTACAAGTGGATAAAATCTTTCACATATTAACTAACATTTTGAAAATTGAACAATCAATATATGGTTTTGTAAAACAAAAAAGTTAAATTTTCAGCTTTAGTTGACGCGAAAAATCAGAAACCAGACACTTAAATGCCTTTTCATAGGTCAAAGGTGGGTATAGGATTAACATTTCAAGCTTTGTATGGTTTAATTGTTGATTCTCCTCCACACGGTTCTGACAATTTGCATAAAACCTGCCATGACCTTGGAGATACTCTAAACAGTGTGCTATCTTTTAAGTTACAAATTTTACTATTTGTGCTCATGACATTTCCACATCTGATCTTAAAAGCTTTTTAAGTGGATATTAGAACTTTTAAAGTGACCTGAAAGACACCCAAAAAGACACATTTCTATCCAATATATCACTTTGACATTGCCATTTCCACATCTGATCTTAAAAGCTTTTTAAGTCGATATTAGAACTTCAAAAGACACATTTCTATCCAATATACCACGTTGACATTGCCATTTCCACATCTGATCTTAAAAGCTTATTAAGTGGATATTAGAACTTTTAAAGTGACCTGAAAGACACCCAAAAAGACACATTTCTATCCAATATACCACGTTGACATTGCCATTTCCACATCTGATCTTAAAAGCTTATTAAGTGGATATTACAACTTTTAAAGTGACCTGAAAGACACCCAAAAAGACACATTTCTATCCAATATATCACTTTGACATTGCCATTTCCACATCTGATCTTAAAAGCTTTTTAAGTCGATATTAGAACTTCAAAAGACACATTTCTATCCAATATATCACTTTGACATTGCCATTTCCACATCTGATCTTAAAAGCTTATTAAGTGGATATTAGAACTTTTAAAGTGACCTGAAAGACACCCAAAAGACACATTTCTATCCAATATATCACTTTGACATTGCCATTTCCACATCTGATCTTAAAAGCTTATTAAGTGGATATTACAACTTTTAAAGTGACCTGAAAGACACCCAAAAAGACACATTTCTATCCAATATATCACATTGACATTGCCATTTCCACATCTGATCTTAAAAGCTTATTAAGTGGATATTAGAACTTTTAAAGTGACCCGAAAGACACCCAAAAAGACACATTTCTATCCAATATATCACTTTGACATTGCCATTTCCACATCTGATCTTAAAAGTTTATTAAGTGGATATTACAACTTTTAAAGTGACCTGAAAGACACCCAAAAAGACACATTTCTATCCAATATATCACTTTGACATTGCCATTTCCACATCTGATCTTAAAAGCTTATTAAGTGGATATTAGAACTTTTAAAGTGACCTGAAAGACACCCAAAAAGACACATTTCTATCCAATATATCACTTTGACATTGCCATTTCCACATCTGATCTTAAAAGCTTATTAAGTGGATATTAGAACTTTTAAAGTGACCTGAAAGACACCCAAAAAGACACATTTCTATCCAATATATCACTTTGACATTGCCATTTCCACATCTGATCTTAAAAACTTATTAAGTGGATATTAGAACTTTTTAAGTGACCTGAAAGACACCCAAAAAGACACATTTCTATCCAATATATCACATTGACATTGCCATTTCCACATCTGATCTTAAAAGCTTATTAAGTGGATATTAGAACTTTTTAAGTGACCTGAAAGACACCCAAAAAGACACATTTCTATCCAATATATCACTTTGACATTGCCATTTCCACATCTGATCTTAAAAGCTTATTAAGTGGATATTAGAACTTTTAAAGTGACCTGAAAGACACCCAAAAAGACACATTTCTATCCAATATATCACTTTGACATTGCCATTTCCACATCTGATCTTAAAAGCTTTTTAAGTCGATATTACAACTTTTAAAGTGACCTGAAAGACACCCAAAAAGACACATTTCTATCCAATATATCACTTTGACATTGCCATTTCCACATCTGATCTTAAAAGCTTTTTAAGTCGATATTAGAACTTCAAAAGACACATTTCTATCCAATATATCACTTTGACATTGCCATTTCCACATCTGATCTTAAAAGCTTATTAAGTGGATATTAGAACTTTTAAAGTGACCTGAAAGACACCCAAAAAGACACATTTCTATCCAATATATCACTTTGACATTGCCATTTCCACATCTGATCTTAAAAGCTTATTAAGTGGATATTACAACTTTTAAAGTGACCTGAAAGACACCCAAAAAGACACATTTCTATCCAATATATCACATTGACATTGCCATTTCCACATCTGATCTTAAAAGCTTATTAAGTGGATATTAGAACTTTTAAAGTGACCAGAAAGACACCCAAAAAGAGACATTTCTATCCAATATATCACTTTGACATTGCCATTTCCACATCTGATCTTAAAAGTTTATTAAGTGGATATTACAACTTTTAAAGTGACCTGAAAGACACCCAAAAAGACACATTTCTATCCAATATATCACTTTGACATTGCCATTTCCACATCTGATCTTAAAAGCTTATTAAGTGGATATTAGAACTTTTAAAGTGACCTGAAAGACACCCAAAAAGACACATTTCTATCCAATATATCACTTTGACATTGCCATTTCCACATCTGATCTTAAAAGCTTATTAAGTGGATATTAGAACTTTTAAAGTGACCTGAAAGACACCCAAAAAGACACATTTCTATCCAATATATCACTTTGACATTGCCATTTCCACATCTGATCTTAAAAACTTATTAAGTGGATATTAGAACTTTTTAAGTGACCTGAAAGACACCCAAAAAGACACATTTCTATCCAATATATCACATTGACATTGCCATTTCCACATCTGATCTTAAAAGCTTATTAAGTGGATATTAGAACTTTTTAAGTGACCTGAAAGACACCCAAAAAGACACATTTATATCCAATATATCACTTTGACATTGCCATTTCCACATCTGATCTTAAAAGCTTATTAAGTGGATATTAGAACTTTTAAAGTGACCTGAAAGACACCCAAAAAGACACATTTCTATCCAATATATCACTTTGACATTGCCATTTCCACATCTGATCTTAAAAGCTTTTTAAGTCGATATTACAACTTTTAAAGTGACCTGAAAGACACCCAAAAAGACACATTTCTATCCAATACATCACTTTGACATTGCCATTTCCACATCTGATCTTAAAAGCTTATTAAGTGGATATTAGAACTTTTAAAGTGACCTGAAAGACACCCAAAAAGACACATTTCTATCCAATATATCACTTTGACATTGCCATTTCCACATCTGATCTTAAAAGCTTATTAAGTGGATATTAGAACTTTTAAAGTGACCTGAAAGACACCCAAAAAGACACATTTCTATCCAATATATCACTTTGACATTGCCATTTCCACATCTGATCTTAAAAGCTTTTTAAGTCGATATTACAACTTTTAAAGTGACCTGAAAGACACCCAAAAAGACACATTTCTATCCAATATATCACTTTGACATTGCCATTTCCACATCTGATCTTAAAAGCTTTTTAAGTCGATATTAGAACTTCAAAAGACACATTTCTATCCAATATATCACTTTGACATTGCCATTTCCACATCTGATCTTAAAAGCTTATTAAGTGGATATTAGAACTTTTAAAGTGACCTGAAAGACACCCAAAAAGACACATTTCTATCCAATATATCACTTTGACATTGCCATTTCCACATCTGATCTTAAAAGCTTATTAAGTGGATATTACAACTTTTAAAGTGACCTGAAAGACACCCAAAAAGACACATTTCTATCCAATATATCACATTGACATTGCCATTTCCACATCTGATCTTAAAAGCTTATTAAGTGGATATTAGAACTTTTAAAGTGACCTGAAAGACACCCAAAAAGACACATTTCTATCCAATATATCACTTTGACATTGCCATTTCCACATCTGATCTTAAAAGTTTATTAAGTGGATATTACAACTTTTAAAGTGACCTGAAAGACACCCAAAAAGACACATTTCTATCCAATATATCACTTTGACATTGCCATTTCCACATCTGATCTTAAAAGCTTATTAAGTGGATATTAGAACTTTTAAAGTGACCTGAAAGACACCCAAAAAGACACATTTCTATCCAATATATCACTTTGACATTGCCATTTCCACATCTGATCTTAAAAGCTTATTAAGTGGATATTAGAACTTTTAAAGTGACCTGAAAGACACCCAAAAAGACACATTTCTATCCAATATATCACTTTGACATTGCCATTTCCACATCTGATCTTAAAAACTTATTAAGTGGATATTAGAACTTTTTAAGTGACCTGAAAGACACCCAAAAAGACACATTTCTATCCAATATATCACATTGACATTGCCATTTCCACATCTGATCTTAAAAGCTTATTAAGTGGATATTAGAACTTTTTAAGTGACCTGAAAGACACCCAAAAAGACACATTTATATCCAATATATCACTTTGACATTGCCATTTCCACATCTGATCTTAAAAGCTTATTAAGTGGATATTAGAACTTTTAAAGTGACCTGAAAGACACCCAAAAAGACACATTTCTATCCAATATATCACTTTGACATTGCCATTTCCACATCTGATCTTAAAAGCTTTTTAAGTCGATATTACAACTTTTAAAGTGACCTGAAAGACACCCAAAAAGACACATTTCTATCCAATACATCACTTTGACATTGCCATTTCCACATCTGATCTTAAAAGCTTATTAAGTGGATATTAGAACTTTTAAAGTGACCTGAAAGACACCCAAAAAGACACATTTCTATCCAATATATCACTTTGACATTGCCATTTCCACATCTGATCTTAAAAGCTTATTAAGTGGATATTAGAACTTTTAAAGTGACCTGAAAGACACCCAAAAAGACACATTTCTATCCAATATATCACTTTGACATTGCCATTTCCACATCTGATCTTAAAAGCTTATTAAGTGGATATTAGAAATTTAAAAGTGACCCGAAAGACACCCAAAAAGACACATTTCTATCCAATATATCACTTTGACAATTGAGTTAACTTTTAAGATAACATCAAATTCAACAAATTGAAAAAATTCTAAATTCAGGTAAATAAACGTCTTAACAACCGACACATTCCAAACTTTTAAATATCAGCGAAACTACAGTATCATTGACTATAAACGAAGGCCTAGATTTAAAAGCCATCTTAGCACTGAGTATTCTCTCATATCAGAGGTAGCTCCGTCCTTTACAACCTCTGTGTTAATAAGAGCTCTTCTCAATCTTCCGGCAGTTTCTGTGTTCTATAAAGAAGACTCAAAGTGCAAAGAGCATATAAGTATCCTACGTCTCAATAGTTTAGGGGACAGCAAGCTTAAAAGCTGGGCAAATTTCCCCAGGACCTCCTCTAGGAACAACACTGAGTACTATAAATTGGCACTTGCTTATGGGAGTCTCATTGATGAGAGAGCTCTGTAAATTAAGCTTGTTAAAGCCCCATCTCACCATCCAGATCCTTGCCCAGGAAGGAGCACCACCTTTCCCTCATCTCTTCCGCAGATGCCGTGTCGTCCGAGAATCCTGACTGGAAGAGGGCCGGCATAGAGGGCAGCACCAGCTCCATCATGGTCGTCAGCATATCCGAGATGTCGTCCTCACTCTCAAACATCTGCGCTGACCACGCGTTCAGTTTCTGAAACAATATTATGAAGGGGTTTGGATTTTACATAGTTGAGATATTGTCCTCAGACAATTATTTTGGCAAGGCAAACATTCAGTTTCTTTAATAACTTAAATGGTTGATAAGAGGTTTTAGTGTTTTTAAAAAGATTTTAATATGCCAAAAAAATAAAATTTATTATAATTATTACTTTTCACTTGCTTATTAAATGAGGGGAAAAAGTCAAGATTGTTTTATATGGGCATCAGGTTTTGGTTCACTGTGAATCCAGTTCACTGGTCAGTTTACTGTAAAATCATAATATTTCGCGGGGGTTTAATTTTTGTGCTTTTCGCGCAAAGCCAAAATGCGCGAATAATAAAACATCGCGAAATATTATGGTTATGAACGTGAAGAAAACCAATAACAGACAAATAATTTGGTTGATACATTTTATTACTCACAGTAAGGTATGGTTCGTTCATTAATGACGAGTCACTAATTAGGGCTCTCACAAGTGTGAACGCCGATAAGCACGTTGTTTGTTGTGCAAACAGAGTCATCACAACAATCCGGCCTGGCGGAATCCACTCTTGATAGCCAATATGCGTGTCCAAATGTTTTGATTGCGATACGCTTGAGCTTCGATTCGGTGTGTATTGCGGTACAGGACCCTCATTCGGTGTATTTTCGGTTCGGTATCAAATTTCTTAGAACGAGATCTCGAGAAGTCACATCATTCGAACACTATTGTTTGTAGTTAAAGATCAAACTAAACCGTTCCAAATGTGTTCTTCCGGGAAAACTTGGCAACAGGTACTTGAATACGTTTGATGACAATAAATAAAAGATTTTTTTGATCATTGACTTTTTGAATAAATATTATTGTTTTTATAAGTTAATAACTACTAGATTCACTGTAATCTTTGCTGCAAGGTGCATGCAGATTTGCTCGTTAAATCTTTGCTACTGCCAAGTCGATGTGCGCGAAAATTAAACCGCGCGAATCAGTCATTTTTAATGTTTGCGCGAAAATAACACCCCTCGAAAATAAATGATTTTACAGTATTTCAGGTATGACGACTGAAGTAAGTCATCCTGAACTGGCCCCCTATTCTCGAAACGTTCGTAGAGCTACGAATTCTTAACTACTTACGACAAAATAAAAGTATTCTTAAGAAAATGTTTACGACCTATTCACGAAACGTTCTTATCGCGTTCGTAACCCAGATAAGACTAGTCAAGTTTTAGTAAGGTTTCTTAAGTTTAGAATAGAACTCTTTTGTCTCAAAGGGAGATTAAGAACGGGGTATCCCCATGACGTCACGACCACTAGGGGATTCCCTGACTTGTTGACAATCACAGTGCGACGACAAGCATTCGGCAAATCGGGGATCGTATAGACATACGACTGTCTATACGATCCTTGGGCAAATCGACACCCACTGCTAGTACGAGTGGTTATCATAACAGAAGACTGAAGAGAGAACAAACAATGTTCCTGATATGTTCCTTAGAGTCCATGGGTGAAATATAGTTTGACGATGGCCGGCCCATACTTGCGGTGACTTTATTGATACTATCTCCGGTACGCAGGGAGCTACATGCATGGAAGCGATCATGAGCGGCTAACACTTGACATACCGTAAGTGAACGCAAACTATGCAATTAAATATATTCTTGAAGGTATCATTGCTGCAGCAATTAACTTTCAAACTAAATAACTTTTTTTTTCAGAAGCAATACAAACAGCTTGAGAAATCATATACCGTAAATCCATCAATAATCGCCTGGCTTGTATATTGACATGACAGAATTGAGAATGATATTTAATTTCCGATGCTGATGTTTTTTCTTGAAATATCTTAAAGTATACATACACAAATAATGATCTGAAAAACTACTTACCATGAATAATTTGCCTGCCTTGAACAACACCGGGTGAAATTGGTGTTTGATATTAATAATCGCAGGCAATTATTCAAGGATTTACGGTATGTTCCTCGGTAAAAAAAAATGTGGTGGCAAGTACTAAGCATTGTCACTTTGATTGAAATAACACAATTAGAATCATAAGCAGGGATAATTACGTTTCTCATAGCCTTCAATACATATACCATATATTCTGAATTTAAGAGTTTGCTTTAAATTACACTTAAATCATTACTAATCAAATGAATGGTCAAAGAAGAAAAAATCTCAGCATTCATTAACAGACTTTATTAATGTTTATTAATAAAGATACAGAAATATTTTCTTGAAAAGATTTTTCACAATGAATATGCAAAACAGACTACTTAAACAGTCAAGAATAATATATAAATCAAATTTCAAATATATTCTTATTTGTGATAAGTAAATATAGGGCAATGAAACCTGTTAACATTTAGTTCATAGAATTTAAAAACCCATAGACTGCAATGGTAAAGAAAGGGCTGTGAAAGACTATTTTGCTAGTTATATTCACGGGCTTCTAGGATCTTGAGAATAAGGCACGATCACAGGAAACTGAGATGAATTAATGTTAGAAGAAAATTAAATAATGGTAATCAAAATACCCCCTCCCCTTAATCATCATACTGTTTATTATCTTAATTTCTTGTTGTGAATGTATACATGATATTTCTTTTAAAAAGATGTATCACCATGAGAAAATTCAATCAAACCATTTATCTATTAAAGATATTACAGTTGTGTTGGGAAATACCTTTATGTCGGTTCAATATTTTTTTATTTTTAACTCCGGGGCAATACAAAATATTTAAAAGATGCGTTTGTAAAGCTGAATAAATTTTAAAACTAAGTTTAGAAATTAACAATAGTTTAGGTGATCACAGGCCTCAAATTTTTCTTCCAAAAAAAATGTTTTAATGAAGAAAGTATGCACAATTATATATAGTAAATCTTTAAATATCCTACATAAATTGGTTATATGATCAATAAAACTATAGGGTAACTGCAATGCAGTTCAGATGTGGTTGATGTGAAGATAATTTGAGCCTTTTTATTTAAAGAATGAACAATACATTAATTCTGAATTAACTAGCCTCTGCTTGAAAGTGGATTTTTGCCAATATGTTTAAGATTTAAACTCAATGTTTAACCTATGGGTGTGAATAACTGCAGTGATATAAGATATGTACCTAATATCATCATGTTTTCTTTACATTGATTTTTATTTATACTCAAAGAATATATTTTTCTAATTTCAGTTCAATATGATATCTTGGGATATTATCTGCAAAGCCCTTAAGTGTGACCAGCATCAACAAGGCTCTGTAATGTCTCTTTTGGAGTATTACTACTACAGCCCTGGTTCTGGGGGTGAAAAGAATAAACTATTTGATTAAAAATGCAATTTCGCAATTGGATGTATTATAGTCTCCTGTTTAACATATTGCCACTGACTAAGTTCCTTGAAGTGTTCTCTGAGAGTCTTTCATGTGCATGTATTATGGAAAATGTCAAATATACCTTGTCTTATCATAGTATGTGAATTGACTCTATTAACCTTATTTGGTTAAGTCAAGAACAAACAATAAGTATAAAAAGTGATAACACTTGCACTGTGTCAAGAAATTTATAAAAATCATAGAACCCTTTGATATTATTAGGAATGTTTACATTATGTTTTAATATTCTAGAATTTTGAATAAAAAAATATTTATCAGCTTGTACTTTTGTCACATTTAGCCTTGAGGTACTTAATGCAAGTTTTTTTAACATTTGGCAAAAAATTGATGGAACCCAAATTTGGCTTACTAATAATGTAAGTTATTATTTTAATCATTGTATACTTGCTATTGTAAGCTTTTGCTGGTAGGGTTACCTATGTAAGCTAAGCAGATTTGTATTAATTGAAAATTAATTTCATATCAGAGATATAAAAATATATAGCAGGTAAAATATATTTCAACTCAGATGTTATATAATGTGAAACATAACGTGATGTTTATTAAATTGATAATTAAATTCTGACGCTGAACAAACATTTGTAAATGTATAGTGATTAGAGAATTCAAACAGCTTGCTTACTATGGATGGCCAATTTTTTTAATCTAAGCTCATAATTAGCAAACTGGAACTGTAAGAGAAAATAGATTTATCATGTTGAGAATTCCCAAAAGCATATTAAAGTTTTTCTGATAATTTTTTTAAAGTAACTTAATACATTAATCAAAACAAATTAAATCAAGTCTTGTGTATGTGACATTTTGAGATGGAATTATTATTTGACTAGGCCTGTGTAATTTCTATGATTTTCATAACTAAAATAACCTTAGAAGTGCCCCTCAAACCCCATTAATTGTAGTCTAACCTTATGTAGGCCTTCCATTGATTTAAGGTGAAGGTCAACGGCATTTCTCATGTTTTTTTGCTGATCGGTCTTGTGTAAGGCTAGTTGATATTATTTGCTACAGAAAATATAATGGCAGTAACGAAGATATATACATGTACATGTAGCCTAGGTCTAAGTTAAATTATTTAACTTACCTAAATGTTGAACATGTATATTAACGAACTGAGAGCGTGTGCCTTAGTGAGGAGCGTGAAGTATTTCCCGGTAAACAAACGCTTGGAAGAACCATTGAACAGGACAGGTGATGGCGGTGATCCGAAGAGTGTATGATCTCGGCATACAATGTAAATAACCAGAGAAATCGGGATAAATCCTGCCATCACCTATTTAGTACTTGATCATCGCTTTGCAAAACAATCATTCATATAGTTTCCACAAACAAAACGGGTCAGGACGTGACCAACGAGATACAATCGGACGGAAAACCCGTTTTCATATCTAGGTCAGCTAGTTCCAAAGGGAATCCCGACTTTTAAAAGTCAAGCGGGGGTTGACGAGCACCTTGGCTGCCATTTTTAATTTGCGTATCTCAAGTTACGACAACTCAGTACCTGTCTTAGTTTTGTTTGTATATTTAAGAATTCGTAAGGCTAAGAACGATTTCAGAATAGGGTAGTAAAAATTCGTAAGCGCTACGAACGATTTTAAGAATTCTTAGCACTACGAACGTTTCGAGAATAGGGGCCTGTTCTTAGCAGGAGGTAGTGTTTGTGTGACATTATAGACACACTTGGGTTTATCTATCCTGAATACTCCTGGAATGTAAAAGGGTAAAAGGTGATCCAAAGCTGGTTACAGTCCCACAGATAAAGGGTTAAGTACCCACCTCGAGACACTCCCTCTGGTAGAAGGCCACCAGTCTCTTGCTCAGACCCAGCTTCTCACTCTTGCCTTCGATCACCTCACTGTTGTAGTGCCACGCAATGTTCAGGTACGGCATTGCTTCTGCAAACCTGCAACAAACACACGATATCAACTGATCAACTGACATGAGTGCTCATGGTGAATAATGATAAGGAGGAGTAGTAACACATGTCATTAACATAGTTTGACATTGGCCCGACTTAACGTGGTATATTGAACAACAATATGTTCACCCTTGTAGGATATTAAGATGCATGTAGCTAACTATTCTTTGATGGAATGTGAAATATATGTCATATCAGGTGTTAAATGTATTACAATCATGTGTTAACACTTTATCTATTAAACTGAAAAATGCCTGACAACACACAGTCACCTGGGTTTGGTCTTAGTTAAAGGGACAGTCCTATCAGGGTATTATAAATGATATTCAAGGGCACATTCAAGTTTATGTATGTGAATATTATTAGTGCATGATTAAAACATAACTCAGTTTAAACATGTTACTGAAGGCAACATTTTGGTTGATTTAGATTGAACTAGATAATTGAGAGTTCAAAATTGGTAAAATATGACGAGAGTGTGAAAATAATTGCATTTAAAGAGATGTTTATCAGTCTTATCAAAATCATTATATCAGTTTATTCGTATATTGTTGTAAAATTAGTAAAAGTACAGCACCTTTTTCCATGTCATTTTCCTATTAAAATTAAATGGCTTAATAAGTCAGGCTCTCTAAAGGTCTTCCCTAAAATGTTCCAGTACTAGCAGTTTAAGGGTTAATGCTTTATTGCTGAAGAGAATGTGTTGACAACATACCTCTCCTTGTAGTATGCATCTAGACCTTTTACAAACAGATACACAGCTTCCCGAAACTGATGATACTTGCGGTGCCAGGCCTGCATTAAAAGAGTTAAAAGATTATGACATGTTACACATAAGAAATGTCTAGTTTAGAAACGGTGCAAATACTAAATGCCATGAATGTCAACACTTTTAAAGTTTCACCTTTGACAAGCCAAACTCAAAATCTGTAAAATTTCCAAAAACAAAGTGAGTGTTTAATACTTGCTCTATAATGTCTTATACTTGCTCTATAGCGTCCTACTCTAAACCATATAGCCAGGAATATTCAAACAGAAGTTTGAGTTGCAGGCTGAGTCCAGTGATTACAAGAAAAGAAAAAATTCCAAACTAAAAAGATATCGCTAGAAAAGATATATATACATGCATACTCTTCTACTCAGGTCTGATGAAGGGGGTCAATCGACCCCCGAAACGTAACAATTAAAGTTTTGAAAGTCTATCAAGAGTTCTATCTATGTTTTGACGGTACTCCCCCCCCATACTTTATCTAACTTTCTTGTACCGTTATGAATCATTTATTTCATCCATAGTTAGTTCCCTTAATGATTTTCGCCATTCTATAGTGTAGGTCAGCGCCTCCCCCACCTATGCATACTCTTCAAACGTCAAAATTGAAATTGCCAATTTTTTAAAAATCAAACAGAAGACACGACAAAATACCACTTCATTTATTTTTAACTCCTGAATAGAGCAAACTGTTTCATTGGCAAAGAAGATTCCAGAACAGAGAGTTGTATTATTCAAAAGGTTTGTCCAATGTTCACATTGTTTTGACAAAATGTTAATAGAAAAAAATATAGAAGGTTTGACCAACATTCAATTTGTTACTGCCTACAAAAACAGCAAAACCTTTTTCATTCAAAGAAGAAACAACCGTATCATTTTAAAAAATTGGATAAAAATTCCCTTGGTAACAGCTAGAAGCTCAATGGGAGCCATCACATACACAAACTTACCAACCTGATAGAGGAAAACTGCCCAGGGAATGAAAATGAAAATCTTTTATTTTTACAACCTGCCATGATGCAAGTTAAACAGATATTGTTGCTAGTTGATCAACAAATGGAGGATTTCTTCTGAAAAAGAATGAAAGTTCTCTCACCTCGTGAAGACGAAGTCCCTGCTCTCCCCTTTCTCTTTGTAGATTTGTGACCATTTCATGGGCCGCGCCACGCAACAACTTGGACCTTTATAATGAGTCATGAAAAGTTGATGTAACAAATTTACCTTTGTTATGGTGAGGCAATAGCTGATATAATTCATATTGTATATGACCTAATATGCTCCCTCTCCCTATAAGTGCCCCTTAAACACATTTGTAACTCCCTAAATAATAAGCCTCTTGCTTATCATAACATGACAGTGTGATTAAACCAAACAATTGCATAGAGAACTTAGCTGTATTCAAAGTTGAGTCATGCACATGACCAACTGTCTATCACCTCATAATTAAAGACAAAGGTTAAAAGCCTCAAAATATTTTTTCAGTTAAAGTGCCACCAGATTAATTAATAGAAGAGGGTAGTTATTTTTTACAAATAAAAAACATGGTCGTTGGGTGCTACTAAGGAGAACTTATTCCATTAAATGCAGTTTAACTATAGTGAACACCAAACGAAACGTGAAATCTTCTTAAAAATGGGAAATGGTTGTTATAATGGATGAAATAGTGAAAGGTGGTATAGTGGTTAGCATGCTGCCCTCTCATGCCAATGCCCTTGGTTCAAATCCCAGTGTAGACACCAAACAATTGTGACAGGGGCAACGTATTGTCTTGTGAGACAAGACAATTCATCCACATTGCTCTCAGTCCATCCAGTTGTACAAATGGGTAACTTAACACGGAAAAGTATGGACTCAATAGTGGAAAGCCCTCGATGGGCTGCATCAAAGTACTATTTTTTTTCACATAATACTAGATTTGCACACTTTGAGCGTGCCCATGCATTGAAAATGCAAGTGATAAATAGACTGTGATATGATGAAGATGCTACCTGGCCTCCTGGTCGAGTATTTTGAGGTAGGTGATCTGCTCGAGAAGGACCCACTTCTGGGTCTCCTGGTCCGTCCCGTTCATGTACAGGTAGAGGCTGATCAGCTTCAGTCTCAGGTCGTCCACCGGCTTCTCCGGGAACTGCTTCTCTAGGTGCGCCAGGCTCTTCAACTCACTGTCCAGGATCTGGATGAGAAACAGGACAAAACTATAGAATGACGTGAGTATACATTTTATGCTGATGGACAGACGCTGGACAATGTCTTACGCCACCATCCAGGGATTGGGAAAGGCAGGGGCCATGGGCCATTTTGCACATTGGATGAAAAAATGGCCCATTCAAATTTGAAAGTTTACCATTGCAATTAAGGGGAATGGCCCATTCACAATTCTGAAAATGACTAAAAGTTCTATAGATGGCCCATTATCATAGGTGTCTTTCCAAATCCCTGATCATCAAATTTTAAACAAAAGATTAAATTTTGAAAAGTAAGTGAATAAGTTCATGAGAAAGCACGACCGCTAGGACAGTCTCGGGATTGCGAACCCTCAGGAGTCCTGACCCTCAGTGTTTACAATCACAGGTTAGTCAGAGCAGGAATGGTTTCTCTTCAAACTTATATCATAAGACAAAATAACTAGTTGTATCCTTCAAATTAATAATTCATGTAAACAGGGCAAAGGTCATGTAGTCATAATATGACACTCATTAGAAAAGACTATCTGACATAATCCATTATAAATGAGGTAAATGAGATACAGATTTACAGTTTATGGTGGCTCTGTATTTTATACAAAGTCTAATCTCACCAGCGACAGTAACTACTAAGTACTCACCACACTGAGGACATCCTGAGGCTGCTTGTTGGGGATCATCTCGATCATGTTGCGCACCACGCCGATGGTTTCCGAGATGGAGAGCTGCGCGTGAATGATGGGAAGGTTGATCCTCTGGTGGGAGGTCTGGGTCGCAATAGTCTGGGCTGCTCAACAAATGGATTTACTTGCCATTTTGAAAACAGTTCTTCATAATGATATCCCTTAAGGATAGATCATATTATCAAATTGGAAAAGAATTCTTAAGAGTGGTACTCTAGAATTTGTCACTATAAGGAAGATAGGGATATATTGGATGGGACAACTGCTTTATTTTTACAATGGCAAAAATGAGAAAATAAAAAAAGTTGTTTTATCCATAAAATATCCACGTCTTCCTTTTGAAAAGCAGTGTAAAGTATGAAATCATCAGGATTAAGTAAAAATCTTCCACCTGGAAGGAGCCTATTGCTATTATCCCTAACCTCCAGTAAAGAGTACCGTAAATTATAATAACGATCGATTTGGGAAATTAAAAGATGAGTATTGGAAAGTTTATATGTAAAAGGGAAAATTAAAAGCTCTATTTCTTTAAAAATGACAGTTAATAAGTTACCATCAGCAATATTGCATGCAAAAACAATACTTTGCCATCATTCAATGTTAAATGGAAAAATAATGTTTTACAACAGTGACCGATGCCTATAATTATGAAAAGTTCATCATTTTCTAAACTAGCTTTTGAATACTGACATGTGATTTTGTATGCTATCAAATATACACCTGCCAAAATGAAACGAAGAAAAAGACTTGGGGAAAAAAAAAAATTTCAATCAGCAGTTTCACTTAAGGACCCAGACCAAAGTTTTTGCTCTTGTGCTTTCAATCAGAATAACGGTAATTTTTATGTAGTTAAAGGTATTTCAAGCAGAACATATTACTTAATCAGATAACTACATAAAATTATTCAGCAGAAAAGTCAATGGCTAACAAAACGTGACTCACACTGCATCTTGCCGTCCCCGCGGGTTCGATGTTCCCCAGCAGCAATGGCGGCCTCCGACTCCTTCTTGAGGGCGACCTCTCGGTCCCAGTCCTCCTGCTCTTTGGCAAACTTCTTGTTGTCGTCCATAACGAGGTCTGCCAGATCTCCAGGTAAACACTCCACCTGGCCAGTCACCTGCTTACCTGTAACGTACAGATTAATTCACTGTCATGTAAGTTGTAGACCGCTTTACATTCGTATGGCCGTTTTTCAATTTCAATTGCGAAAAAGGAAAATATCATAATGTTGACATTTCAGAAATAAACGTAACTTAAAAGAGGGGATTTTAAACTAACTAAGATCATATGGTATTATGGCTCTTATTTAAGTCCAGTACAAAATTTATGAATCATACTCTGTGCCCCTTTAATACAATGTGCAAAGCATCAATATCAATATTGTTCAATGAAAATTGAGTCTGAATTGTTTTAGCCTCTTTACTGCGTCAAGTATGTGAATTGTTTAATGCCGCTTGGGCAATATTCGAACAAACCTGCAGAGGTTTCAGATTCTTTGAAGAGGATCCTCCTTGGGGTACTATTGCATAAAATCTGTTTATTTTTGCTATATGACAGGTTGTGACTATTTTTAGAATAAAAAATATACAAAAACCACATTAAAAACGTGTTTCTCATATATGACCACCCTAACAGAGCCCCAAACCCTAGCGGTTGCCATAGCACCAAGGGCAGTAACTCTATTCTCACCACTTATCAATCTAGCATACCAGACAGAATAAGGGGAGGTGGGTGGCCCTACCCCAAGGAGGATCCTCTTCAAAGAATCTGAAACCTCTGCAGGTTTGTTCGATTCTTTTTCAGAAGGGATCCTCCTTGGGGTACTATTGCATAAAAACAGACTCCCAGAGATCAATATCCTGGAAGTGGTATTCTGTCTGCAACACACATCGTACAAGGAATATAATCAGAAACACTCACCACATCACGTGACTTGTCACATCGTAGCTCTTGAGAGCGCAGTGATGACCTGGGAATCTACTGATTAGGGCTAAAGACGCCCAAATACAGACTTTAAGCCAAATACCCGCCCCCCCCCCCTTTCTTTCAAAAGAAGGGACTAGGGACGTTCTTTTAAGTCTAGTAATTAACCCCAGCGCAGAATCACCCACCGGGTGTCTTCCGCCAGAGCCCAAAAAATGCAGTGTTGTTAAAATTAGTACGTTAGTACCACAACCAACATGATCATCGTAACCCATAAAAACTCAATCAGTTAGAGGGTGTACGACTCTGCCCACTGGAGAGAACCACCTTGCCAAACCGAGCACGCTCACTTGAGTGCTTGTCAAGCTGATAATGTCTGATGAACGTGCTAGGCCGACTCCAGACAGCTGCGGAGCAGATCTCTTCAATGGGCAGTGCCGCAGTATACGCCTTAGAGGTCGCTACCGCCCTGACCGAATGAGCTTTTAAACCTTCAGGGGGCTGTAACCCCTTATGGATGTAGCCCAGACAAATTGCCGAAACGATCCATCTGGAGATGGTCTGTTTCGTAGCTGCGAGACCGGCTTTATTGCCGCCATAGCAACAGAACAATTGCTTATCCTTACGGATTTCCTTTGTTCTCTTAAGATATTGTTTGAGGGTGCGACGCACATCAAGGATGTGGGGCTGCGCCGACCTCGCCCCCGACGCTGCCGGCTGAAGCATCGCCGGTAGCTCAATAGGGGCCGACACATGGAAGGAATGATCCACCTTCGGTCGGTACGAGTCAGGCAGTCTAATGCTGACTCTGTCCTTATGAAAGACAGTCAGCTCGGGATCCGAGGACATTGCGTGAATATCCCCTACCCGCCTGCCTGACGTAACCGCCACCAAGAAAGCCGTCTTCCATGTGAGCAACTGCAGTGAAACTGTACTAAGGTCTCTAAAGGACGGACCTGACAGCCAATCAAGCACTTTTGCTAGTTCCCAAGTAGGGCTGATCCTCCGCACCGGCGGTCGGATCCTGTCCACACCTGCTAGGAAACGCTGGACCATCGGATGACTACCCAACAGGGCTCCATCCACCGGTATGTGGAATGCGGCAATGGCCGTCGAGTACCCCCTGACCGTCGAGGCGGCTAAGCCATCGTCCAGTCTGGACTGTAAAAACTCGAGTACCGGCACTAAACCCGCAGAAAAGGGATCGAGTAGCCCTCTATTGCCACACCAGCGCGCATAGCAGGCCCATCTATCCTCGTATTGAACGTTCGTTGAATCCCTCCTCGAAGCCAGTATTGTGTCTGCAACTCGTGCAGGAATACCGCTCTCCTGGAGGCGATTCCGGACAGAGGCCAAGCCACCCACTGAACCCTGGGGTTCGGGTGTGGCGCCCCCTCCTGCGTCAGCAGATCTGGCAGACATGGTAACAGTAAAGGAGGCTGTACCAGATATCTGAGAACCGACGGGAACCAACTCTGGGCCGTCCACAGCGGTGTCATGAGGACCAACAGCTGTGGAGGCTGCCTGCCTAACTGCAACAGGACCCTGGGAATCAGGGGCGTAGGCGGAAACGCCCACAGCACCCTGCCGGTCCAGTCTATTGCGAAGGCGTCTGAGGCCAGAGCTTTTGGGTCTGGTATCCTGGAACAGAACACCGGTGTCTGATTCGTCACTCCGGACGCAAACAGATCCACCTGGAACGACCCGTACAACTGGGAGATAAGCCCGAATATCTCCCGGTGGAGCATCCATTCGTACGGTGCCAAGATGCGCCGGGACAAGGCGTCCGCTCGGACATTGTCCACTCCCGGAAGGTACACTGGCGTCACCCGTACGTTGTACTGATCGCACCAGAGCAGGAACTGCCACGCCTCCTGGAGGAGAGCTGGGGACACCGTTCCTCCCTGTTTCGCAATATACGTCATGGCGGTCTGATTGTCCATTTCTAGACGTACCGCCTGACCCTGTATCAGACGTAGGAAGTGCTTGAACACATTCCTCACCGCCCTCAGTTCCAGCACATTGATGTGCATCCTGGACTCGTCCAGGGACCACAGGCCCGAAGCTGAGTGGTCCCCCAGGACTCCCCCCCAACCTGAGAGGGAAGCGTCCGTCTGAACTGTCACCGTCGGCAACGGGGCCTCCAGAGGTAGACCCCTCGACAGGTTGTCCTCTTTCAGCCACCATTCCAGATGAGTGGTAAGCCACCCCGGAATGGACACTGACCGCTCCAGACTCTCGGCATGAGACCACAATCCCGCCAAAGCCTGTTGGACTGGTCTCATTCTCAGCCGAGCTCTCCAGACCACATCCACAGTCGCCGCCATATTCCCCAGCAAACGGAGCCAAGTCCGCGCGGAGTGGTCTGGTGACTGCAGGAAGTGCTGTGTGGTCTGAACCACCTTGCCCACACGGTCTGGGGCCAACGAAACCGTGCCCCGTGCCGTGTCGAACCGAGCCCCCAAGAACACTAGGTCTTGCGTGGGGTCCAAGTCTGACTTCTTCAGGTTTATTATCCAACCCAGTCTGACAAGAATATTCAAAATGTCCTGGGTGGCTTCCTGATTCAGCGCCCTGGTCAGAGCCCTGATCAACCAGTCGTCCAGGTATGGGTGACAACACCTGCCCTGCGACCTTGCGACTTGCGCTGGAATCAGCATCAGCTTGGTGAACACCCTTGGCGCAGTGGCGATGCCGAAGGGGAGCACACGAAACTGAAAGCACACCCCGTCGAAAGCAAACCTGAGGTATTGCTTGAACTGGGGGTGCATTGGGACATGGAGGTACGCATCCTTGAGGTCGATTGACGACAGCCAATCCCCCGCCTCTACAGACGCTATCACTGACCTCAGAGTCTCCATCTTGAACGATGGTACCTCCAACATTTTGTTCAGATACTTCAGATTCAAAATGGGCCTGTAACCTCCGTCCTTCTTGGTCACCAGGAAGTAAGTCGAGTAATACCCGTTCTCTTCCTGGCCCAATGGAACAACCTCTATAGCCGCTTTGTCGAGCAGTGCTGCGACCTCGGCACGGAGGACTTCTGCCTTCTCCGGGGAGGATGGCACCGGGGTGCGCCTCACTCCGGTAAAAGAAGGTGGCCCAAGCTTCCAAAGAGGCAAATGCCCTTCCCTGAGTGTGGACAGGACCCAGGGGTTGGACGTGACTCTCTCCCATTCCGACAGGAAGTTGGACAGTCTGCCCCCCACTGGGAGCTCTGGACAGAGACACTGGATCCCTGCTACCGGCGGCGCTCTGGCCCCCTGGCAGGTCTCCAACTCTGGACAAGGGCATCGGATCCCTGCTACCGGCGGCACTCCGGCCCCCTGGCAGGTCTCCGGCTCTAGCAGGCGAGGGATTAGGAGCCCTGGTTGGAGCCCCCTTTCCCCCGAAAAGGCTGCTGGCCCTTAGGCTGCTTGCCCTTCCTGCTCTTGCCCTTCTTCCCTGGATTACCTCCCTTGCCAGAGCCCTGGTAGAGAGAAGACTCCCACCATTGCTTGACTTTGGCCGGCGGACCACTCGGGAGATTCTCCAAGGGGGACTTTCGCTTCCCGGCAGGACCCGAGCCGCCTTTGGCGGCTTTGGCCCTCTCTAGCCGTTCGGCAAAGTCCTTGATGACTGTCGCCGATCCCGGGAACAGGGCTTGACCCAGTTCATAGGGGAGGGCGAGCAGTGCATTCTGAGTCGGCTGTGGGAGTGATGAGCAACTCAACCACAGCCTCCGCAGCCCCATCACTGCGGTCATCACCTGGCTCGACGCGCTCCTAATAGAGTCGCGAGCCAGGTAACTCGACACCTCGGCCAATTGCCTTTGGAGCAGAACCTGTTCGGTCTGCTCCTTCCCCTTCGCCTCAACCATACTCTGAGCCTGCAAGGAGGCCAGGTATGCCGAGTGAACCGAGACCCGCAACTGTTGCGCCGCATTCCGATAGGTCTCCTCGAAGGAGCGGAACGCGCGCTTCAGAAGCTGGTCCTGGTACTTAAAGGGGGGCACCCGCCGGCCCGGAAGCCCAATGGCGTCCGGGTTGACCGAGGATAACACATCGTCGTCAACCACCGGCACATCCAGAAACCCCACCTCCCCTATCGGGTACCTCCTGTTGAGTTCGGGGAGATCGAACCGTGTACGGGTACCCGACAGGAGAGGCGTGATCGCATCAGTGCGTAAGCTGTCGACTATGCGGAGCCGCGTCTGTGCGACCTTGCGCTTGGCAAAGGCCCCACCAGGTAGACGGAACTCAGCATCATCCGACTCCTTCTCTTGAACGACCACCTGAGGGAAGGCTACCGCGAACTTGTCGCGGACCCCCCTCAAGGCTTCGGAAATTGGGCGGTCGGAAGGATCCGCTTCCGCACCCCCACCGACCTCCATCTCCTCCTCCGAGTCATCCCCCGTCACCTCCGAGCCCTGCACGGACGAGGTTTCTGAGGAATGGCTTGGAGGAGCAAACGAAGGAAGCAAGGGGATCCGGAACCGAGACCCGCCGGCCTCCGGTCGTTCCCGAGAAGGACCCGGAAGAGCTGGTCCAGACGCGGACCCGGACGCAGCAGCGCCCGGGTCCTGGCTCTTGGGGTTGCCGGTTCCCCCCGACCTCTCGACGGTCTCGAGATCATTCGGGGGGTCCCGTGTTATGGTGCTGGTAGGGGTCCGGCTAGGTCCGGCCCTCAGCTCCGGCAAGCTCAAGGCATCACCCGGGCCCCTGCCCAGGTTAGCCCCAGCCCCGGGACCGGCCCCGGTCCCGAAGGACCCGGTCGGTCTGGCATCCGGACCCGCCGGGGGAACTGACGCCCGAATCTCCTTGCGGAGCTCCGACATCAGATCCCCCATCAGGCCCTTCATTTGCCCCTTAATTAGAGAGTTAATTGTGTCAAGTGTAGGGGTGATTGGGAGGGCCCTAGCGGAAAACAGCCGGGTGCCCACCTCCGAGTCCGAGCTCTCTTCAGAGGGGATCGGAGGGGACACGACTGCCTTCTTCTTACCACCCTTAGCTTTAGATGGGGGGGTCACTCCCTGCAGACTCTCGCCTGCCTCCAGCATCCCTTTGTAGAAAATGGTGTCTGCCTGCCTCCTCTTACGGGTCTTATTGCAAAAGGCCTTGCACACAGCACAGTCCGAGTCGTCGTGCCCTTGTGTCACTAGACACGGAAGGCAGCTAGGGTGTCCATCTGTTTGTGGGATGGACGACCCACAGTCAACGCACTTCTTGAACGGCTGTAAGCCAAACAGAAAGATAGTTGACAACTACCAAAGGGAGGGGGTGGGGGAGTGCATATGTAAATCTAAGTAAATATATAATCCTAAGATATATAGATACTAAAAGATAAACGGCCGCGGCATAAATAGTGAAAAGCAACTCATAAAGCAAGCACTACAACCACAGCCTGAAATAAAAAGAGCATGTAAACAACATGGCTTGCCCCTCGAAAAAACGAAAGTTTTCATCAAGTTAACAACCAGGTGAAAACGATCGCCATCGACGTAAAGAGATGCTTATTAATACATAATAAGAATAACATCAAGTGCCAAACATTAGCTGATTCCATACAAAAGATATCTATTTTCCACCTAGTCGGGAAAAACAATCTCCGAGAATCCGCCATGTTTGTCTCTTTTCCCGCGCACGCACGAAGCACGTGGTTCGAAATGCTTGGGAAAAGCCTAAGTCACAACGCGATGGAATGCGAAAAAATGCGAACCTATTCTAAACTACGTTTAGCAATAAAGGTTACCATACATTTGTTTCTTTCTCCATGTCTCTTTTCTTAGATACTTCCGTGAAAAAACTTAGCAAACTTCTGAAGTCGAAAACCACGTCCTCTCTCTTCAATGACAGATTGATAAGTGGTGAGAATAGAGTTACTGCCCTTGGTGCTATGGCAACCGCTAGGGTTTGGGGCTCTGTTAGGGTGGTCATATATGAGAAACACGTTTTTAATGTGGTTTTTGTATATTTTTTATTCTAAAAATAGTCACAACCTGTCATATAGCAAAAATAAACAGATTTTATGCAATAGTACCCCAAGGAGGATCCCTTCTGAAAAAGAATACAGCCATTAACGGCGTTATTGCGTCAAGACTTGCGTCAAGATGCAAATAGTTTAGTTGATAAGCTGTTCCTATTACAACCTGAACACGACTTCTCAGAGTATGGGTTTGAATGTCTCAAGGGAATTGATCAGAAAAAGGACATGAATTTGAATTTGCAGTTCCATAGGATTGTTATTGTTACAAATATTATTCTCACAGGGTAAGGAAGAGAATATCAATCTAACTGACCTTCAGCTGCCTGCAGCCTGGTGCGATCAACGTACATGAGACAGTAGGCGCTGGCGTTATGGTAACCTCCCATACTCTCCTTCTCAAGCTCTTCCCACGATGACTCAGACACTGTTATATCGTTGAATTTAAGCCATTTTTCCCGGGCAGGGTCATAGATGTACGCCCAGTAGTGGCCAGACGCAGCCTGACCTTCGTGGACAAGCACTGCATGGAGGTTGTAGGGGAACTGGAGGGAGAGATTTCACTTTAGGTTGAGTTGGACATACTTTTGGTTTAGTGAAGCAAGCAACAGGAACTCTGTTAATGCTTATGCAACAAATCTTATTAACAGTAAGGCAAAACTGAGAGAGCAGTCACATAAGTCTAAGTGTTACATCAATGCACAGTGAGTTTATTCAAAAGAAACATGAAGGTTGATGATAAGTTCATTTCAAACTTTAGCTAAGAGAAGATGAGGAGTCCAGATCAACAATGTAAGGGGCGAGGTGAGTTGGGTGAAGTAGGTGAGCTGGGAGATGTGATGAGAGGTGATGAGAGGTGAGGTTGAATGAGGTTGGCTTGGAGAAGTTCAGGTCTGGTTTGGTACGGGGTGGGATCAGGTTAAATAAGTGGGTTTAAGTAAGATGGGGTGGGTAGGTTTTTGTTTAGGTAGGCTCAGATGAGGATGGGTTTGGTGATGGGTGGAAACACAATAAGTAAGCTGGGGTGCAGGGTGTAGTGACAAATGAGAGCAAGTACAGTTAAGAGAGAGGCAGTAGATAAGTTTAGCATGGGTTGGGCGAGATGAGGTATGATTTGGTGAGGGCTGATGAGGCGAGGGACTAGACCATTAGTTGGGTGGGGTTCTATGAAGGTGGTTAGTTATAGTACAGTAGCTGGAAGAAGGCAACAAAGCTCTATGATATCAAGGCACAAACGTTAGAAGTTCTATAGTCACCCTTTGCATAGCTTCATCACTGTACATTCTGTTCACTTTATCTTCTAATCTTGAAATACTCTCTTGAAGTTCTGAAATAGGAAAAGACACACACCCATCAGAATCTAAACACATGTTACAGAACATGGCATGGACATATTATTATAAAGATAGTACCAAGTAATATTTTCACCTTTCCCTCTAATTTGCTCCCCCAACAATATTTTCTGATCTGCTTTCCCTCCATCTGATAACCCAATCCCTATAATATGATCTCCCATTCCTTTTAACTGTACCCCCTTCCCAGTATAATAATCCCAAGTCCATATTAACTGATCCCCCATCCCTATAATCTGACCCCCTATCCCGATTATCTAATCCCTCGTCCCTTTAATATCCTTTGCCTTTTATCTGATTCAACATCTTCAAATTTAGTTCCATCCCTATAATCTGAAACTACAATCTGACGCGGCTCACCTCTGACGTCACTCTCGACCTCTGTCCTCCAGCGACGGAGACAATCCTGCAGCACCTGGAGTTCACTGTCAGAAACGTGACGAGGGGAGGGACTCGGGACATCAGGGGGTGCCTTTACTGGTCGTCCTGGCGACAAGGGGTGGGGTGACATCATTGGTACATCCCTGATGGGAGACGTAGCCAATGTGTTTGGAGATTCCTTTGTTGAGCTGGAAATATTTTAAATATATCTTTATCAGGGATGACAATAAATGACCATCAAATCCTGGCAAAAAAACAAACTATGCGCAAATCTGAATCTGTTGCTTATTTAAGCTGAGCTCCATTTCGTCCACTATACTGCACCTGAACTTGATAGTCTATCAGGAATCAATCACAAAGTTTGGCACAACACAGCAAGGCTGAAACTAGTCAGCAATGAACATAGCAATGCCTTACTTAAGAAGTTGATGAAATACAAGTCTACAAATTTGTTACAAAAGCGAGTTGATTTCTTCTTTCAAGATAGGTCTATGAATTTCAAATGAAACCAGAGTACAAGCTATTAGGCTTTCTAGCCAATTAGACAAGGATGACAATATTGATACTTACTTTGTGACTGGGTTAGGTTTGGGAGATTCCATCTCCACATCATGAGAATTAGATAGGGAGTTACTGGATGAAGACTTGCTTCCTGCAAACTCTAAAACTGACGTGAGCACGTCCTGTAGAGGGAACCGCTTGTTTCCTGACCCGTACCGTAAAAATCTGAAACACAATAGGAGGTAACTCCATGTGATAAACATGCATACCACAAAAATGTCCTACAAAAGTCTCCTGCGTACACCAAGGAAAAGGAGCTTGGAGGCAATACCGTCATGAAAGATAAAGGTAAAGTATTTAAATTCAATTTAGTCAACCACTATGGAACACTATGAATTCTTCATGCTGAAATCTGTGTCATGGCACCATGACCTGTTCATATCAGTTAGACTGCTATTTGTGTAGTTCGGCAACAATGGCCACGGCTCGATAGACGGATAGGTGACCTCTTTAAGATTTGCAAGGGCAGATCCGTGTCCTACATTGAGATATAAGTTCACTCATCAGTGCAAATAGATAATGTATATGGTGACCCTTGAGCGAGATGTCAGTCTTGGTTATAGATCTTGGTCAGAGCATTTTCAGGAGTTTCGGTGCTATATAAAAGCTATCCATTGTTATACATAATCAGGTACAGACTTACTTGTCAAGTTTTGCATGAAGGAGTGTTAATTCATCCTTCAGCTTCCTGGCCTCCTCTCGCCGCTGACGTGTCAGTGACTTGTTCCTCTCCATGTACCTGTCCATATAGATCACTTGAGGAAACTCTATCTTATTGTGTATTTTCTCTGGTCGCCCTATCTGCTGGTTGAACTGGAACCTTGACAGCTCAAAGGTCAGCACCGGGGGAAGGCGGGAAAACCATAACTGAAAGTGAATAGTGTTGATGAATTGTTTACTCTGAACAATTCTAAATCAAATCTAACAAAATAACATCTAACTTGAAACTTACACCTCATCATCTACATATGCTACAGCTACAAGAAAATTAAGCTAAATCAAAAAATATTGTTTGAGTGTTGTTTATTCATGTATGTATATCAATTTAACTTAGCTTTAAGAAATGTCACGAACTAAAAGGAGACAACTGACCTCCTGCCCTGACTTCTGGGTTACTTCACTGCTCACAGCCTCGATCTCACCCTGTGCAGTGGCACCCTCTAGACTCTCATGAATATCACGGAAGCCATTCACTTGCAGTGGAAACTGACCAAACGTCTCCTCATTTAAGAACCCCTTTCCTGTCAACATAGAATTTGTATTATTGTTATATATCTGGTATAAAACTTTGTGCAATAGTACACATTCTTGTACTTTATCTTAGTTAAAAGTCCCTTGCATGATTTTAACACTCATCCTTAGAGTGAGGCAACAACTGCAACACTGACTGTACCAACAGCTTATCCACTAGAACACTGGGCCTTGAAATTCCATTCCAATTGTGTCTCCTATTGCCTATGTACAGTCCGATCATTCACATTGAAAATATGTAAAACTGTTCAGAAGAAGTATAGAGAACTGATTTCATATATTTGCACAATCAGATCATATTTGAAGGTTTTGATGAAACCGTCAGTCCTAGAATATTCTAGGCTTTCATGAGCTTAATACCATTTACCAAAATATTCTGTTGATTTAGAAATGTTAATTCATAGAAATGGCAGGTCAGATAAGTTTTCTACAAATAATTGAATAGCATCAGGCCTACATAACGAAACAACAATGGTATAATTAATCACCTCTGCTGAATGATTGTGTTATAAAAGAACAAAAAATTACCATTTTTTTTATTGGAAGAATTTTCCTGTAGTTAGCCAATTGAAAGTTCAAACTGCAGATTTATGTTTTGCAGGTAATAATAATTCAAAATTAAATTCAAACCCCCACTGAACATACCAACAATTGCCAGTATAATCCCTCTTGACATTTAATAAAGGTTTAAGAAGAACTGATAACATGAAAGTGACAAACCTTCGTGATATCCTTCTGCCTGAAACTGACCATAGAACAGATCGACAACCGGGTTGTCATACTGCCTAGTGCTGTCTGTCTTCGAACACCCAGGTTGTCTGTCAACAGTGAGAGAGTGCCTTATTGCTTTGGGCAATATTTCAGTCATTTGTGATGTGTCTGTCAACAGACTTATCAAAATATACAGTTTACTAATAGAATATAATTATATATAATTTTTAAACACCCTGCCAAGCACTCCACACATTAGCCTTGTTACTTGTTACTTGTTACACATCAGTTACTTCTAAGGTTTTGCTAGCAGCCTCCGGGAGATTCATGACTATTCTATGAAGTTCATGTGCAGTAGGCCGAGGAGTTGACAATGAATGTTCCAAAACTGCAGCAAGGCTAAAGTTAAGCAGTGTTTGACTGGCTGAAGTAATGTCTTACAGTGGAGTTGTGAAAAGCTAAGAAAGGTTTATATCTTACAGTGGAGTTGTGAAAAGCTAAGAAAGGTTTATATCTTACAGTGGAGTTGTGAAAAGCTAAGAAAGGTTTATATCTTACAGTGGAGTTGTGAAAAGCTAAGAAAGGTTTATATCTTACAGTGGAGTTGTGAAAAGCTAAGAAAGGTTTATATCTTACAGTGGAGTTGTGAAAAGCTAAGAAAGGTTTATATCTTACAGTGGAGTTGTGAAAAGCTAAGAAAGGTTTATATCTTACAGTGGAGTTGTGAAAAGCTAAGAAAGGTTTATATCTTACAGTGGAGTTGTGAAAAGCTAAGAAAGGTTTATATCTTACAGTGGAGTTGTGAAAAGCTAAGAAAGGTTTATATCTTACAGTGGAGTTGTGAAAAGCTAAGAAAGGTTTATATCTTACAGTGGAGTTGTGAAAAGCTAAGAAAGGTTTATATCTTACAGTGGAGTTGTGAAAAGCTAAGAAAGGTTTATATCTTACAGTGGAGTTGTGAAAAGCTAAGAAAGCTTTATATCTTACAGTGGAGTTGTGAAAAGCTAAGAAAGCTTTATATCTTACAGTGGAGTTGTGAAAAGCTAAGAAAGGTTTATATCTTACAGTGAAGTTGTGAAAAGCTAAGAAAGGTTTATATCTTACAGTGAAGTTGTGAAAAGCTAAGAAAGGTTTATATCTTACAGTGGAGTTGTGAAAAGCTAAGAAAGCTTTATATCTTACAGTGGAGTTGTGAAAAGCTAAGAAAGCTTTATATCTTACAGTGGAGTTGTGAAAAGCTAAGAAAGGTTTATATCTTACAGTGAAGTTGTGAAAAGCTAAGAAAGGTTTATATCTTACAGTGGAGTTGTGAAAAGCTAAGAAAGGTTTATATCTTACAGTGGAGTTGTGAAAAGCTAAGAAAGGTTTATATCTTACAGTGAAGTTGTGAAAAGCTAAGAAAGGTTTATATCTTACAGTGGAGTTGTGAAAAGCTAAGAAAGGTTTATATCTTACAGTGAAGTTGTGAAAAGCTAAGAAAGGTTTATATCTTACAGTGAAGTTGTGAAAAGCTAAGAAAGGTTTATATCTTACAGTGGAGTTGTGAAAAGCTAAGAAAGGTTTATATCTTACAGTGGAGTTGTGAAAAGCTAAGAAAGGTTTATATCTTACAGTGGAGTTGTGAAAAGCTAAGAAAGGTTTATATCTTACAGTGGAGTTGTGAAAAGCTAAGAAAGGTTTATATCTTACAGTGGAGTTGTGAAAAGCTAAGAAAGGTTTATATCTTACAGTGGAGTTGTGAAAAGCTAAGAAAGGTTTATATCTTACAGTGGAGTTGTGAAAAGCTAAGAAAGCTTTATATCTTACAGTGGAGTTGTGAAAAGCTAAGAAAGCTTTATATCTTACAGTGAAGTTGTGAAAAGCTAAGAAAGCTTTATATCTTACAGTGGAGTTGTGAAAAGCTAAGAAAGCTTTATATCTTACAGTGGAGTTGTGAAAAGCTAAGAAAGGTTTATATCTTACAGTGGAGTTGTGAAAAGCTAAGAAAGCTTTATATCTTACAGTGGAGTTGTGAAAAGCTAAGAAAGCTTTATATCTTACAGTGGAGTTGTGAAAAGCTAAGAAAGCTTTATATCTTACAGTGGAGTTGTGAAAAGCTAAGAAAGCTTTATATCTTACAGTGGAGTTGTGAAAAGCTAAGAAAGGTTTATATCTTACAGTGGAGTTGTGAAAAGCTAAGAAAGGTTTATATCTTACAGTGGAGTTGTGAAAAGCTAAGAAAGGTTTATATCTTACAGTGGAGTTGTGAAAAGCTAAGAAAGGTTTATATCTTACAGTGGAGTTGTGAAAAGCTAAGAAAGGTTTATATCTTACAGTGGAGTTGTGAAAAGCTAAGAAAGGTTTATATCTTACAGTGGAGTTGTGAAAAGCTAAGAAAGGTTTATATCTTACAGTGGAGTTGTGAAAAGCTAAGAAAGGTTTATATCTTACAGTGGAGTTGTGAAAAGCTAAGAAAGGTTTATATCTTACAGTGGAGTTGTGAAAAGCTAAGAAAGGTTTATATCTTACAGTGGAGTTGTGAAAAGCTAAGAAAGGTTTATATCTTACAGTGGAGTTGTGAAAAGCTAAGAAAGGTTTATATCTTACAGTGGAGTTGTGAAAAGCTAAGAAAGGTTTATATCTTACAGTGGAGTTGTGAAAAGCTAAGAAAGGTTTATATCTTACAGTGGAGTTGTGAAAAGCTAAGAAAGCTTTATATCTTACAGTGGAGTTGTGAAAAGCTAAGAAAGCTTTATATCTTACAGTGGAGTTGTGAAAAGCTAAGAAAGGTTTATATCTTACAGTGGAGTTGTGAAAAGCTAAGAAAGGTTTATATCTTACAGTGGAGTTGTGAAAAGCTAAGAAAGGTTTATATCTTACAGTGGAGTTGTGAAAAGCTAAGAAAGGTTTATATCTTACAGTGAAGTTGTGAAAAGCTAAGAAAGGTTTATATCTTACAGTGAAGTTGTGAAAAGCTAAGAAAGGTTTATATCTTACAGTGGAGTTGTGAAAAGCTAAGAAAGTTTTATATCTTACAGTGGAGTTGTGAAAAGCTAAGAAAGGTTTATATCTTACAGTGAAGTTGTGAAAAGCTAAGAAAGCTTTATATCTTACAGTGGAGTTGTGAAAAGCTAAGAAAGCTTTATATCTTACAGTGGAGTTGTGAAAAGCTAAGAAAGCTTTATATCTTACAGTGAAGTTGTGAAAAGCTAAGAAAGCTTTATATCTTACAGTGGAGTTGTGAAAAGCTAAGAAAGGTTTATATCTTACAGTGAAGTTGTGAAAAGCTAAGAAAGGTTTATATCTTACAGTGGAGTTGTGAAAAGCTAAGAAAGGTTTATATCTTACAGTGAAGTTGTGAAAAGCTAAGAAAGGTTTATATCTTACAGTGAAGTTGTGAAAAGCTAAGAAAGGTTTATATCTTACAGTGGAGTTGTGAAAAGCTAAGAAAGGTTTATATCTTACAGTGAAGTTGTGAAAAGCTAAGAAAGGTTTATATCTTACAGTGAAGTTGTGAAAAGCTAAGAAAGGTTTATATCTTACAGTGAAGTTGTGAAAAGCTAAGAAAGGTTTATATCTTACAGTGGAGTTGTGAAAAGCTAAGAAAGCTTTATATCTTACAGTGGAGTTGTGAAAAGCTAAGAAAGGTTTATATCTTACAGTGAAGTTGTGAAAAGCTAAGAAAGCTTTATATCTTACAGTGGAGTTGTGAAAAGCTAAGAAAGCTTTATATCTTACAGTGGAGTTGTGAAAAGCTAAGAAAGGTTTATATCTTACAGTGGAGTTGTGAAAAGCTAAGAAAGGTTTATATCTTACAGTGAAGTTGTGAAAAGCTAAGAAAGCTTTATATCTTACAGTGGAGTTGTGAAAAGCTAAGAAAGCTTTATATCTTACAGTGGAGTTGTGAAAAGCTAAGAAAGCTTTATATCTTACAGTGAAGTTGTGAAAAGCTAAGAAAGCTTTATATCTTACAGTGGAGTTGTGAAAAGCTAAGAAAGCTTTATATCTTACAGTGGAGTTGTGAAAAGCTAAGAAAGCTTTATATCTTACAGTGAAGTTGTGAAAAGCTAAGAAAGCTTTATATCTTACAGTGGAGTTGTGAAAAGCTAAGAAAGCTTTATATCTTACAGTGGAGTTGTGAAAAGCTAAGAAAGCTTTATATCTTACAGTGGAGTTGTGAAAAGCTAAGAAAGGTTTATATCTTACAGTGGAGTTGTGAAAAGCTAAGAAAGGTTTATATCTTACAGTGGAGTTGTGAAAAGCTAAGAAAGGTTTATATCTTACAGTGGAGTTGTGAAAAGCTAAGAAAGCTTTATATCTTACAGTGGAGTTGTGAAAAGCTAAGAAAGGTTTATATCTTACAGTGGAGTTGTGAAAAGCTAAGAAAGGTTTATATCTTACAGTGGAGTTGTGAAAAGCTAAGAAAGGTTTATATCTTACAGTGGAGTTGTGAAAAGCTAAGAAAGGTTTATATCTTACAGTGGAGTTGTGAAAAGCTAAGAAAGGTTTATATCTTACAGTGGAGTTGTGAAAAGCTAAGAAAGGTTTATATCTTACAGTGGAGTTGTGAAAAGCTAAGAAAGGTTTATATCTTACAGTGGAGTTGTGAAAAGCTAAGAAAGGTTTATATCTTACAGTGGAGTTGTGAAAAGCTAAGAAAGGTTTATATCTTACAGTGGAGTTGTGAAAAGCTAAGAAAGGTTTATATCTTACAGTGGAGTTGTGAAAAGCTAAGAAAGGTTTATATCTTACAGTGGAGTTGTGAAAAGCTAAGAAAGGTTTATATCTTACAGTGGAGTTGTGAAAAGCTAAGAAAGCTTTATATCTTACAGTGGAGTTGTGAAAAGCTAAGAAAGCTTTATATCTTACAGTGGAGTTGTGAAAAGCTAAGAAAGCTTTATATCTTACAGTGGAGTTGTGAAAAGCTAAGAAAGCTTTATATCTTACAGTGGAGTTGTGAAAAGCTAAGAAAGCTTTATATCTTACAGTGGAGTTGTGAAAAGCTAAGAAAGGTTTATATCTTACAGTGGAGTTGTGAAAAGCTAAGAAAGGTTTATATCTTACAGTGGAGTTGTGAAAAGCTAAGAAAGGTTTATATCTTACAGTGGAGTTGTGAAAAGCTAAGAAAGGTTTATATCTTACAGTGGAGTTGTGAAAAGCTAAGAAAGGTTTATATCTTACAGTGGAGTTGTGAAAAGCTAAGAAAGGTTTATATCTTACAGTGGAGTTGTGAAAAGCTAAGAAAGGTTTATATCTTACAGTGAAGTTGTGAAAAGCTAAGAAAGGTTTATATCTTACAGTGAAGTTGTGAAAAGCTAAGAAAGGTTTATATCTTACAGTGGAGTTGTGAAAAGCTAAGAAAGTTTTATATCTTACAGTGGAGTTGTGAAAAGCTAAGAAAGGTTTATATCTTACAGTGAAGTTGTGAAAAGCTAAGAAAGGTTTATATCTTACAGTGGAGTTGTGAAAAGCTAAGAAAGCTTTATATCTTACAGTGGAGTTGTGAAAAGCTAAGAAAGCTTTATATCTTACAGTGAAGTTGTGAAAAGCTAAGAAAGCTTTATATCTTACAGTGGAGTTGTGAAAAGCTAAGAAAGGTTTATATCTTACAGTGAAGTTGTGAAAAGCTAAGAAAGGTTTATATCTTACAGTGGAGTTGTGAAAAGCTAAGAAAGGTTTATATCTTACAGTGAAGTTGTGAAAAGCTAAGAAAGGTTTATATCTTACAGTGAAGTTGTGAAAAGCTAAGAAAGGTTTATATCTTACAGTGGAGTTGTGAAAAGCTAAGAAAGGTTTATATCTTACAGTGAAGTTGTGAAAAGCTAAGAAAGGTTTATATCTTACAGTGAAGTTGTGAAAAGCTAAGAAAGGTTTATATCTGAAAAGAACTGTTGTAGTACTCACGGTTCCTGGGGTGAAGCACTGGAGGAGGAGGGGGAGGGGGAGGGGGAGGGGGAGAGAGAGGAGGGAGGAGCAGGGGAAGGGGGAGAGCCTGGGGGGTCAGTCTTGAAGGCATCTTCCAGCCACTCCAGCAGCTTGTGTTGAAACTCACTCACGTCCTGAAATACACAACAGCATTAGAAATTAATTGAATTCTTATGATTTTGTTTTTCATTTCAGATTTGATTACCATTATCATTCATGATTTGATAACTGCCAAACAATTCAGATTTACTGGTTTCACAACTTCTTTAAATCTCACTACTATTGCATGCAGAAGAGTATTGGAATCTAATTGAATTTTTTTTAGCTTGAATATGTTTCTTATCCTTTACTCACATTTTAATTGTCAACTCAATTACTGCCAAATAACTCTTAAATAAAAATAAAACATACTTAAAAGAATTACCATTTGCATACAACAGATGTGAACTGGTTTTTGTGCCCTTTCAATGATCTTAAATTTAGAATATTTTTAAAAAGGCTGGTAAAAGGTTAACAAGCCAAAGTGAGCACAGCTAACATTGCCCAAAAGAAGCGTGTCATTTTTAACATACATCAAACAGATGCAGGTTTAATCAAAGAACAATTAAAGTCTTGAACTTGACGGACAAAGACAGACGGACGTAGGTCATTTATATAGCCACAGAAAACTTTGTTTGACGGGGAATTATTAAAGTCTTGAAGTTCTGCTCAAGTACCTACCCAAAAGTAGGACTTTTAAAATCTTTGTAATTTGTAAAAGTTATCCATTAACAAAATTAACTAAAGGCTCAACACATAAACGACATCTTGATCAAATTTGAAGTTTTCAAATAACACAATTCCAGTTATGGCCCATAAACAATGAACTAGGAGTAGGCAAAGTCTCTGAAACTAATGAAGTGAATGAAATCAGGGAACTGCAGGAGCCTTGGGGAAGATTACCAACATTTCACTCACCTGTTGACTGTCGCTAGCACCTGTCGGTGAGGAGAAAGCTTCCTTCAAGATGTCCACCGCTTTAGACGGGTCCACATACTTCTTGCTGGAGCCCACCAGCAGAGCAAACAGGCACCGCAACTCCTGCATAAACCGCAGATTACGTCTCTCCTGCAGGCAAAAAAATACATGCTTAATTTACATTTCAGCAAAAACAGTGTATAAATTAAGCTTGAAAAGTTGCCATCGCAAATGTATATATATATATAGCACTCAAAAACATCCAGGCAACTCTGTGTTACTAAACTCAAAGCTGGTTACTAGATGTCAGACAGGCCTCATTTCACAAGTTGAAAATATTCTCCAGTTTTGTCTTGACAAATGACAGAATTTTGTTTAGAAGGCATTTCTCTTTCAGTTGAGTTATTATGCTCTTGTCAGAATACGAAGTCATGACCAGTTTACTTAAGTGGAAGACACGTAAACCACGAACATTGAAGCATCTCCTGTACACATAGACCAATCAAGAGCTTACACTGGTTGATGTTGTCAATCCTTCTGTCGGGGCGGGCACCTTGAAGTTGAGAACAAGATGGCGGAATTTCCTCAGATGGAAGAGAGACTGAATAAAAGGAAAAAATAGGTTAACAAATTGCTGTAATAACAGGACTTCAACTACTGCAATTACAAGGCACCTTTAGGGACAGTCTACAAAAGAAGTAAGCCGCGTGGCAAATATCTAAAATTGGTGGATCAAGTACAAGGCCAACAAGTCTTCAATCTGATTAATATGAGGTACATACATGACACTGAACATACTACTAAAATAATCCATCAAAGGGAGACAACTGTCCCTGACTCTTGCATCTCTCTGCAACCTCAAGCAGACAGGCGTTGACAATCAGGTTTTATATAGCAGAAATGGAGGTCACAAACAATCATATCTTTGAACATTTCATGAATTAACCATTTCTGCATATTTCATTTACACCATGGATGCCTGCTAAAATTAAATTAAATTATCTGTAAAGGTGAATTGATGACCCTTGCTTAAAAATACCTGCTTGTGACAGGAAACAAACTTACCTGTCAAGGGTTAATTATTTTATTGTACAGGATTAATTCTCTCACCTGTATAACAGCACTGAACCAGCAGGTGTTGCCAACATTCTTCAGTCCGACCGGCCATCCTTCTGAACGTTTTCTCTCATGGGGGTTGAGTGGATCCACAAACCACACCTCGCCACGCTTTCGTTTCGTGCCCGCCTTGCTTTCTGCCAGACTGGCTTCTAAAATCCTGAAGTCACAAGAATCACTGTTTAAACCAAACCCTTCTTTAACAACCCCTGCTAACCCTTTTTGTACCAAAATCTCTACCTACAGTGACACATTGAAGTTGAACGGGATTTTTTTAGTATGGCCTACAAATAAATACTTTGAGGAAATTATCCTGGCATATATTTCTAAATGTTTTTTTATACTGACAGCATTTAGTAGAAGCAAGGGTATTTGTTAAATATTAGAAAAAATATGGTAAATTGTTTTATATGGAAGCCATGCATGTATAGGGGCAAAATGGTGAAATATGAATCCTTGTGTGCAGAGACCACTTGCAAGTAACTCCTTTTGTCCTAAGTCATAGGTATGGACTAAGGTCACACTCACAAGTAAAGAGGCTTTGTTAACTTTAGCACAGAACCTGTTGCCAAGCATTCTCACTTTGATCCGAAACCATCAGGCAAGGGCAAATGGCACTTACCTACTAATGTGACGTAGGCGCCAATTTCATACCAACTAATGTGTCATACCAACTAATGTGTCATACATACTACTGAGACGTAAGCACTACCGAGACATTTGTCCTAATGAGACCTACCTACTAATGTGGCATACCTTCTATCAAGATGTATGCACTACCGAGACCTAAGAAATACCGAGACCTAAGTACTAAAGACAAACCTTCCAAAAAGACGTAGCTACAAACGCACATAACAGTTAACACGACGTATCTACTAATGAAACATAGCTGTTAACGAGACATACATGCTAAATAGACATACTACTAACGAGACTACATACCTGCTAATGTCCTGCTCCTCCCGGGTCACCTGACCCCCCAGGATTCCCTGGTTGTCCTGCAGACTGGCGGCTATCGCCTTCTGCAGCTCATCCCGGTCCACGGGCTGCTCACTACTTGTCAGGTCTATAACACCTGCAGGCAAACATGTGAGTCACTACTTGTCAGGTCTATAACACCTGCAGGCAGAAATGTGAGTCACTACTTGTCAGGTCAATAACACCTGCAGGCAAACATGTGAGTCACTACTTGTCAGGTCTATAACACCTGCAGGCAGACATGTGAGTCACTACTTGTCAGGTCTATAACACCTGCAGGCAGACATGTGAGTCACTACTTGTCAGGTCTATAACACCTGCAGGCAAACATATCAGAGTAACTGTGAACCACAGACGTAGCTTTGTTATCTCTAATGTCAATCCTTTAAATAAAATGTTGCTATGTCAGCAATATCTCCTTGTACAAGGGAATTTATACATATTGAACAATGATAATGAAGATTGAATATCTATCCAATCACTCCAATTTGTGTTGCGTTATTAGAGCTCTGCTTAGAAAACTGACATAGGCCATGATAGGGGATAAAAAATTACAAAGACCAAACAATTTCAATACAAAATGCACCTAAATGACTAACTAATATCTGAATCCAACTCTTATTTAAAGCAAAATTACTGTTAAGTTATAGAGAATAAAATTTATTGATTGGGTTCATTTAAGTTCAAATACAATATCACAGTCAACTGATTTTCCAGACAAGAGTTACCTTTTCCTGGAGCAGCTGCACCAGCGCCCTCGGTCTTCTGCGTTGCGGTGGAAGTGACGTCTCCCCTCGCTCTCGTTCCGCTAGGAGTCAGTTGTGGCAATGCATCGGGAACATCACGATATGGCTTTACCACCTGCCACCACAAGAGGATTAATAACTATAGCCCACTCATATACATGTTCCAACTTCACTCTCACTCTTCAAAGATTTCTTACAGAGATTTTCAGAAGCATATTAACAAGATAACTTTCATAACTTATCTTCATGAAAAGAGTTCTAACCTACTGATCACACTTACATCACAAATAAAGAATTCATGAAAAACACTTAAATCTTGTCAGTTTTAAACAAATTTTATTCCCTTGATTTAAATATAGATTTAAAACTAGTTTAATCGCACCTGTTTCTTTCGCTCTGATTCGTCTCCGACAAGCATTGCGACAACGTCTTCCACTTCATATTTTCCTTCGTTATTTTTACAAGCGCTGATTGCTTCTTTGATGACGACGACATCGCTGATTCCAGTCACTTCCTTGATCGTGTCATAGTTCTTAGAGTCGTCTCCTCTCTGAAGAGAAATTTATTTGTACATCATAAACTGACATTATGATAAAATAGAACTGAGAACTATTCACTATGCAAACTATCTTTGACTTCATGTAGTGTACATTAGACCTGTGTATCATGGCCGTAGTGTCGAGAAAATATATCCCGATTCCAGTTTTATTAGGCAAGACAATATATATCATGGAAGGATCAAGACGATTATCATCTCGATACAATGCTTGCATTACAAAACATATCTCAAAAGTAGATATAGGACATTATTTCTTAGCTACTAACCTGTGAAAATATCTGAAAAATTATTATTATTATTTTTCCTGTTTGGTTAATCACTGTCTTCTCTAAAATTGAAAAGAAAACCCTTGTCAGCTTATATAGTTATTTGACTGAAACAATTTATATCTATAGTATCGTTATATATTGTGTCTTACGGTGATATGTCGATGTATCATGGACCCTCAGGATATAATAATCCTGATTTATTGCCTAAATGTGTTTTGTATCGATGCACTTGTATCCCGTAGTAGATGATGCAGACATCGATACTATCGATGAATTGTTTCAGCACTATTCTACATACGATGTATATTTTTGGTAATGCACAGAATTTCCAATGAATATGTCATTAGTGAAACTCTGAAGTAATAAGGATTGCATGAAATAATTCCAAAAAGTTATCCGTCAAAAAGTAAGCTTTTGTCAATTATGGGCCAAAGGAAAACCTCTTTAAGCACCACTTGGAAGCAGATTAATGTTGGCTATTCCAAACTAATAAATATCTCAATCCCTTTTCAGTTAGCATTCACTTTACCTGGCCTCTGAAACAATGGTTGAACGGTAGCCCATGTATGAAGATTTCATATTACTACTTTTTCAAAACTGCAAAGTACATTTGTTGATTGAAGGTTTATCATATCATCAAGCAACCGGTATACTAGAAAACAAACAGCATTCTATGCCAATGAGATATGATAATACAATATATTACATGTTATCCTCGAGTTTGATTGCAAAACAGACAATCACAAATGATTCAAGTATCAGTTCTATATGGGGACTGCAGCCAAACTTTAAATTGATATGATTTAATGGTGATAAACATCCTGCTTCATCAGTGTATTTGTCTCCGCCTAGCTCCATCATATACCCTGATATCCTTCAGCCTAAAACAACTGTATTGCTAAATATAGCAAGCCAATGGAATGACTCACATTCAGCAATAGCGGCACCGCCCAGATGAGAAAATCAAACAGATGTCAATTTAGGCTATAAATTGCCGTGAGTAACCAGCCGTAAGGGATACGAGCATTTTAGGCCGAAGGATATCACGGTATATGATGGAGCTGGGCTGAGACAAATACGCTGATGTAGCAGGATTGGTGATAAGTGCTCATAAATCTTTCTGCAACCAAGTTCAAAGGTGTCATGATAGAATAAATACATATATCCTGGCATTGATAACTAGTTTACCTTTCCAAAAATTCCCATTTTAGACTAGAAGGGCTAGGCTGCAATTGAGCGTTGTTTAAGATACCCTTCACTCGCCACTCTGACCCCCTATACTGGCTAACATGCAGTTATCAACATCTCCTGGCTGTAAAGCATTTTAGGCATCTTTCATTTTCAATCATGTTATTTTGACTGAACCTCTCCCATGAACTAATTGTTGTCATTTATGCCAGTCATTTTGGCAATCTTTCCCTTGGCCTTTCAGGTGAAGACAACTCAAGTCAGATTGATAAATAAAGATATGTCGTTGATGAAAGTGTATTTAACTTTAATCCCAGAGTCATAATAGCATGAATTTGGAGACTTATGAACTGATACAGCATAATAGCAATAACTTCTATGGTTAGCTGCTATGAATGTCTTTCTTGGTAACTTTTGTTCTTACAAACGTATGGCAATGGATTTCAATTTATACAGCATACCTTTTTCTCCCGACAAGAGAGCTATAGACATGTATGATGTGAATTTTATTCCTAGCTAACAGGGGCAGTAGTCATTCGTTTTGCATATAAATTCATCATGTTATCTGTGGAATGTTGGTTGATATACTTATTGATTTAAAACCAATAAAACAATGTTAATGTAGCTCCAATGTTCTACGAATTCCGTCAGAGTGTCAAGAATTTCTCCTCTAGGCCTACAACTCGTAATGTAAACATTTCGGAAAATGTCTAAAATATAAAAGGTTGTTAATCATTGCATTTGTGATAGATTTGGGTCCTAACAACAAAATAATATCTATTGAATTGATGCACTGATAATGATTATCTTTCAGTACATCAAAACCGATTCCATTGGCATTTTGCATGCTGACAAGAAAAACATGGCGAACGTGCTCGAACCTTCTGCTTAAAATTCCATGTTTCGCATAAATCTTGACCACCAATAATCCCCTGTGCAAATGAAATTGTGGAGTTTTAGTCCAAATGTTCATTCGCCAAAAATAAAGCAATTTAAATACCTGAGTAGTGCGATGAGAAAGGGAAGACTGTTCAACAGTCATGTCGGCCCTAGAAATAAAATGGCGTCGGCCATTCCAATGTTCCAACCGTTATGTGTTTATTATATCCTATTCGTTTCAACCGTTAAATATGTAAACATCTTACATACAAATATTCTTACAAATTAAATAAAGTGGATTGTTGATACTACTCTTTATTTTGTATTTTGTTGTGATGTTATCAAAGATTAAGTTTTCACTTATGGTTTCATGGGGAGGCGCAGCAATCGAAAGAACAGCAAGGAATTCCCCCCTCCGACCGGTTTGTAATATTATTTTTGATTGGTCTAAAGCTTACCTCTCATTTACGGATTTCCGATCATAATACAAGTTTGTGAAAAACATATTCGTAATTATCAAATTCTCTTAGCATTTTTTCGTCATACAAGCAACAAGGGATGGTATTTGGACTTTCAACAAAAAGTTTATTATACATTTTGTTTACATTTTGCCGTGTAAGGATAGAAATAGTATTAACCAATCAGAAAATTCAATCCATGCAAGAGCTGTGTCTACTATTATCAACAAGGGGGAATACCCTCGTGGAGATTCTGACGTGTATCCAGACTTCGACTAAATTCTCAGTGAATTCACTTTCATTTTAGCCCCCCAAAAATTCAAGATGTCATTTTTTACGGATTCATTTATAATGCTATTTTCTCAGGTACGCATACTAATAGATTCAAAGTCACTGTTTAAATAGCGACATTAATAATCACGTACATATTTGAACATACTGGCCTAGCAATAGAACATAGGTCTAGCTGTAGCTAATAGATGTGCGATTTGTGCTTAGGGCAATTAAACTGTTTTCAATGATGAACGATTGTTTTAAATGAAAACAAATCATAGAACTACAATCTACCCTGCAAAGCATTTTTAAACCATGGTATGAAACTCCCAAAATTTTAAGCCTTACCACAAGGCTGGCTAGCTATAAAGTTGACAGTCCTAACCAAAACTTGCCTGCCCTGACTTAATTCTAATGGTTATCTATATAACTACTATATAATTTGAAATTGAATATGAATACTATATCTTTAATATAACAGTAGTAGTGGAATATAAGGAATTTCAAACACTTGTTTGTTCAGTTTTTGTTTGAATTATGTCCTTGGACTTATCATCAATATTTGAAATATCCTAGGGCCTATAGGGCAAGTTAAAACTGGTGGAATGTAGCACATGCCCCTAATTTGTAAATGCTACACTTTACGTTAATATTTGTAATTCACCTTTACTAGTCCATTATTTCATTGAGAACATTCAAAGTATTTCAGATGATAGATTTGATAAGGCATAAGTTGTAACCGACCGTCGGGCAGGGTTAATTAAAAATTTAGCAGCCCAAGTTGAAAACAATCTGTCCCTTGCGGTGAGACAGGCAGGTACTTCGAACGCTGACAATCGTGACAGTCCCAGTCCCTTGCATCATTTCCTAGCTACAGTTACTTGCCAAAATATGATCTTTTATACCCTGACATATTTTTTTATATTATTTATAAAACATGATGGTACTAGGGGAATGGGTTGTATAGCTAAAGTTCCGCAGCTAAGAATTTTCATAACTCTCTGTTCAAGCCTGTTTTGGCTAGGTTTACATATAGAATGCCTATGTTAAGCTTTGCAGTGAAGTTGTATCGAGTATTAATCTGTAACAATGTGTTACTTTGGAACTATTAACAAGCAATCAGCCTTGATATAAATGGGAAAAAAAGACTTCAAATTATTTTTTTGGCATTTTTATGTAAAGTTTTAGATATGTATTCATGATATGGATAAAGACTTTGGATTATGACAGAATTGCTTTTTATGATATCTATGTGATGCTTCTAATCAGTACGACTCTGTTTATCTTATAGTTCAAGGCTATCAATTTAAAGCCAGTTTAATGAGGCACAAAGTATGTTGTTGGATGAAAGAAGTTAAAGCTTCATAAATGATGTTGTTTCATCAAAAAGGAGTGGTTGTTTCTAAAAATCAGCACCCTAATGTTTATCAACTCAGTAAAGTAAAAATAAACAGATTCAATTGTGATTGAATGTCATTTTGGAAACTTTTTTACATCAGACACAGCACTGGCAGTTGGCATTTTTTATTAGGTCATTTAACGAAATATAATATACATGGAAATGTTATGCAGAATTTTTACCATTTAACATTTTTATGACCAATTTCCATTTATCATTTAAAGCACGAAAATATCATAATTTGAGCATTTTAGAGATAAAGATGCATATTAAGGGAGGTGTTTTGAACTTAACTCATGACATATGGTATTTTTGCTCTTATTTTAGTAAATAAAAAATCTCAAAACACACTTTCTGTCACTTTAAACTAAATGGGTTTTTTTTCAGATCCTTTTCTTTGGTGGAGGCTGGGTATTTTTCTTGAAACGACTCTTCAGAGATTATGAGGTATGATTTTAATGTTTAATTCACATCATTCAAAACAAGATCAAGGACTGTTAAATTTACAGTCTGATTAAAATCGACCATGTTCCGAAGAATAAAAGTTTCAAAATATTGACTTTACCGAGATTCGAACTCTATATGTGTAGGCTATCTTCTCCACTAGGTCTGACCGCAGCCTACTGTAGCGCACGTGCTGACACCAGTTTAGCGCATACAAAACCTAGTCATTAGCGAACCAATCGCATCATCGCGTTTAAAATAAGGATAGCAGCAGTCAATGTTAACGAATGGTGAATGAGAGTTACTTGCCCCTAGCTACTGATACCGAATGCTTTTGCCGCACGCATTGTGATTGGTTAGCTGTGTTTACGTAAGAACGTGCGCTACAGTAGGCTGCGGTCAGACCTAGTGGAGAAGATAGCCTACACATATATAGAGTTCGAATCTCGGTAGAGTCAATATTTTGAAACTTTTATTCTTCGGAACATGGTCGATTTTAATCAGACTGGTTAAATTTAAAGATTTCATCTTTTTATTTCTGTCAAGCATCAGAGATTATAACAAAACTACTGATAAAAATGTTGTTATTTGGTATGGTGAGATCTTTTGTTCGTGATGCAGAAAAGTGTCAACAAGAACTCAGTCTATTAGACTGAAGATATCATGTACAGTTGTGATTATCTCGACAGGTTCATCACTCCGTAGTACTGCTCATCTTCTCAGTGACCTTTGCCCTTTCGTGTACCATGTTTGAACTGATCATATTTGAAATTCTCGGTGTGATGGAGGCCAGGTATGTTTGAATATTTTGTTGGAAGATCGCTTTATCCTGCAAATGTCACATATATTTCTTTAATTCCTTACTGTTAAGGATGTTTATTCTATCTTAAAAACTGATTATTATGACATATATTTTTGGAGCAATATTCATATGAAATCAGTAATTTATCATATACAGATTTATATGTGGTGTTTATTTGCAAGTTTGAAGTGAAAAGCATTCCTACTGGCTTTGGCTAGAGGGATATCGTTATAGCTGAATCCGCAATGTCTGACTCTCACCCGACTCGAACCCTGCTCCTAATCACTTCTTTTCATTTGTATATTCATTAACAAAATCTGCAATACCCTTGATATCCTTTTAACAAAACTTAAGAGTCCAGTTGGCTTTACCAGTGTTATTGGCATTTCTTTCCCGAACTTGACACTTGAGCAAATGAATCTAACCCTGCCCATCAGGGGCAATACAGCGAACTAATACACTGGAAATCAAAACATCAAATTATCCTTCCTTTCAGTTCTCGGCTGTTTCACTGGAAGGTTGGTCTGTATGCCATACTGTCAATGTTGATTGCCGTTCTACCGTTCTACATAGCATATTACATCATCAGCAATATACGAATAAGTAAGTATAACTGCATTTACAATATACAGTTTTAACTTCAGATATTTGCTATTAAGTAGACACTTTCTTATCTATAATCATATAAGCCAGGCAAGCATGCTGACCTTTTAAAAACTCCCGTCTGAAATTGGCATCTGTTTTGAACACTTTATTAATTATGTAACTCACAATGCTTTTATGTAAAAAATTGTACTATTATGCCTTGAACTTGAAAAGCATTAAAGAATGGAAGTATAAATCGCACCCTTGCAGGGATTAGGAAAGACACCTTTGATAATGGGCCATTTTTAAGGCTTTTAGTCATTTTCAGAATTTTGAATGGGCCATTCCCCTTTGAAGCAATGGTAAAATTTCAAATTTGAATGGACCGTTTTTTCATCAAATGTGCAAAATGGCTCATGGCCCCTGCCTTTCCCAATCCCTGCCCTTGAATTAAGGTAATATAAATATATCACTGAAACCTCAGATTTGATATATTTGCCCTTTTGTCATTTCTTAAATATATACCTTTGGTAGATTTGACATAAGGAGCCATAAAGAAGAGGTTATTTATGTATTTACTACACTGATTAACAGCTAGATTCTAGCTTGATTTAGAATTTTGATATCAAACTGATGAATGTTGAATGTCTAGTTCCACAGAAGCGGCATGTTCGTGTGCTGTTCACGATGTTTGCATGGTGGGGATTCTGTCTGCTGTTTTGGAAAATTGGAGATCCCTTTCCAATTCTCAGTCCCAAACATGGTGAGCATTTCAAAATTTCAATTATTCATAAATGCAATAATGCATATCTTTAGTAATAACTGATGAATAATGAGGTATGGGAACCTCATTAAGATAACCTTTGGTGTTATTATTTGTTTAGAATTTATCATAATTGCTGTTAAAACAGTCGAGACGCCTGAAGTCCCTCAGAAGCAGTTCAGCACAAAGTGGAGTATATTTCACTTAACAGCTCAGCTGTTGATGATTGACGGTTTAATACTTCCATACTGTGTTGTGATCCAACTGTACATTCTGGTCTGTTGTTTGCAAAAAATTAATCTTGTTGGTACTGAAGTTTGTGCCTCTGAAAGATTCATACATATAACATAACAGATTGATCTGATGGTCTAGCTGTGACTTACATGTGAGATAATCAAAAAAGTGAAACAGATTTTGCCCAGTTTTTGTTGACAGAAGCATATTTTATCACTTTAACTCCTTGATGTGAGGTAAAGAGTAGTGACCAGTGATCAAAAGAAAACACACAAATCCTCTGACTTAATAGTGGCACTCTACAGTGTTTTCAATGTGAATGAATATCCCAACAGGTAAAGGTTACCCTTCCTGCTACAGCAGCCTATTTGATTCCTCAGAGATCCTGGAATAACCTGATATCTATCAGAGCAAAAGCCTCATATCGCTGACATGTGGTTGTTCATGGCTATGTTTAACCTTAAATTTTTCAAAATTGAAATGTTGTTATGCAAGAAGCTTGAAGTAGATATTTTTAAACACAACAGATTACTCAGCCAGATAGTGTCACTAGTCCTATATGCAAGTTATCTTATTGGCTGGTTATATAACAATACAAGGCATTTGACGTGTTATATATCAAGGTACTGATGGAGCTCTGAGGATATAGATGTAGCAGGATGAGGGTTGCCATGATTGATGTGTTTGCAGGTATATTCTCCATAGAGCAGTGTATTGGTCGAGTTGGAGTGATAGGAGTCACCATCATGGCGCTGCTGTCAGGGTTTGGTGCTGTCAACTACCCCTACACCTCCATGCACTACTTTGTCAGGTTAGAGACATTCTGAATAAAGTCGACTGTATTCAGAGGAATCAAAGTATCAACTTTGGATGGAACTTGCTCCATGTTAGGGTTTCAATTCGACTGGTCTGACCCCAATCTCCTTACTTGCGTGTTGTTACTAGTTTAGTGAGGACAAAACCTAATCAAAAGCCGATTAATCATATCATTGTGTCAAAAGAAAAACCTAGCATTGGTTATAATCCCCTGCCTATAGAAATTACCTCGGTCTGTCTGTATGGTCATGCAAGCTGTTCTTTTCCTTAAGAAAAAACGAAAGGACCTAGCTCATCGAATCTTGGTTTATGGAACACTCATCATGTGTAGTGGTGCCTTTTGGGGTTTCCAACTTCTTCTTACATTTATTTTGGGCCCTTAACATGGAAATGCAACTTAGAGTTTCATTTCCAGACCGGAACTCAGAAACTATATGATATAGACATTGAAGCTTGGTATATGGAACAATCATGTGAAGTGGTCCCTTTTGGATTTGTTAACTTCTTCCTGCATTTTGTTTTAGCCATTTCCTTGTAAAGACAACTTACAATTTTGTTTCGGAAGGGAACACATACACCATAAGGCCTCACTCACTGAAACTTTCTATATGGAAACATTTTGGGTAGTGGAGCCTTTGAGGTTTTGGAACACTGTCAATTTTAATGACACCCAGAGGGATTGGACACTGTGGGGTTAATTTTGCCAATGCATTATAATATGTGAGGTCATCTTTAAAAATTATATTTATATAGTAAAATCACATGGGAACCCTTTGACAATTACTACTTCCAATATTTGGACCAAGCGAATGAAACTGAAAAATAGTTTGACCATGGACATTTTCTGAAAATCTTTTGAAAGTTATGGGGTGGAATTAATAGAGAAATTACATTATTGCCTTACAGCACAGTGTTTTTGTTTTCCCTCCTGTAGGCATGTAACTGAAGCAGACATTCAAGGTATAGAGAAGCGACTTCTTCAATCCATCGACATGATTATAATGAAGAAAAAAAGGTAAGCTTCCTACTAAATATTTGTCTTATCAATATAAGGGTGCTTTGAAGAAATTTGTTTTACCAGTAATGGTATACATAAATAAATTGGTGTTAGCATAACCCTTTCATCCCCCAGAAATCAGACACAATACCTTTACGAGTCTTGTCATAGTCCTGTTGCACAAAACACGTAGGTAACCTAAATCAGTAGAGTAATGTGATGTTATGGCACCAAGTAGTTTGTTTGTGCAACAACCCCCAATTTTTAGGCCTGTAGTTGAAAGGGATAATTAAGAATAGCATAATGTCAAGCACCTTTTATGTTTAAAATACCCATGTGTAGTAATTGTTTCAATCTTAAATCTTTGATGCCCTCAGTAAAAATTTGAAAACTATCTACAAAGCTAACAGATAGTGGCATTGTAGGTAATTAGTCCCACAAGCATGATTTTGTAAATCAAGAAAAAACACAAAAATCTACAAGCCAAACCCTAAATAACCAGATCATAATCTGTAGGTCAGGCATTATTTCAAATACAGTTAGCAACTCTTTGAATTTTACAGGATTGCATTGGCAAAGAGAGAGAGTTTACGGCAGGCGAGCATCTCCAAGAGTTCAGGGGGATTATGGGGGATGCTAAAGAACGTAGCATCTGGCGGTACAACAGAGAGTATCCTTAACCTTTTGAAATGACAACAAATTAATGATGATCTTTACATTTGTTTTGTTCATCAGACCTGAAAGGTCATTATGAGCTTCTCGCATGTCCAGCATCTATCTGGCATAAACTTTTCATATTTTTGACTTCTCCTCCAAAGTTTTTTGGCATTGGAACCTGAATGTGAAGCTAGTTTGACCTCTGTTTGGTCAAGACTTCAATAAATGTGTTACCTTGACGATGAAGACATCAGCCAGTTGAAGCAGGAGACGGGGGCGCTTGAGGAACTCAGTAGACAGCTCTTCCTGGAAACCTGCGACCTCAACGATGCTGTCGTGAGTTCTCTGTTAAACCGTCCATAATTATATCCGTGTTTGTTTTTACTAACTGTCAACAATTTCTTTTAAGATATCTCAAAAAACTCATTTCGTAATATATTACGGATGGTCCAAAAGTTCCCTTAAAAAAGCAATAACATAAACTTATTTCTTAGTATATCGTTGACTTAATATATAACCAGCTAGATGTGGAAATAAAAACATTTTAAAAGCGATTTATGTTTTTTATTATGTAAGTTTATTATCAACAGTTACTGGTCAACTCTTCAGACAACATCGTAAGGACTTATATATGTTTGCCATTAAATTTAGTCTTGAAACTTTTGATTGTAATGCATGCGGTGATTCTGACTGAGTATACACAGATAGAGAGAATCAGATGTATCAACACAAGTTGATTAAAGTAAGAAATATCTGATGCTTGCCGAAGATAATTTTCTAATGAACAAGTGTTAATTTGTCATCAGAAGTCATTCTTTAACGGTCTTCAGTAATAGAATAAATCTCTGTCCATATATTGCCATTAGGTTTCTTGAAAAGTGAGGTCATAGCATTGTGACACATCAACATTGTGACATCATAGCACTGTTATCAGTGTCCTCAGTGATGACAAAGCATTGTGCGGTCATCAAGTGATGATGTAAAAGCATAATGACAATTTGATTGTTGTGATATCTACACTCTAAATGTATAGCTTATAGATCTCACTTAATCTTACACAAGCAAAATGTACTGTGAAAGGCAGTTTTGAATGAAGAAAAAGAAATATGTTTGTCAAATAACAGGTTTGTTGCATGGATGAAATGTTTTCTGATAATATTTGTTTCAGGCGAGAAGAGAATACTCAAAGACTTTCAAGGGAAAATACTTCAATGCTCTTGGCTACATCTTTACTGTCTATTGTGTGTGGAAAATATTCATGGTCGGTTAGAAATGTATAGATATGTGACAACCTTCTATTTTTATGAAACAAGTTAATTACTTCGTATAAAATAAATTATAATTTAATAATGTAGACGTAACGTATCCAATGGAATCAAGTTTATATTCTGTTTATTACTAGTCTGCATTATTAAAATGTAATTGCTGACAGTGTGCTAAGAGAAACATCAGCTAAGATATCTGTTTTATGGGAAGATTGTTTACTAAGCCATGAGAGATTAAATCTTTGAAGGGCATTAAGAAGTGATATACATAAGGAAGGCAAGATGTTCTGGATAACAACTTATTTATTGTGAAATTCATGACGTTTCTGAGTATATGCTTACTCTTTTGTTTTGGTGTATATATGCTTTTTCCCGATGAAGGAGAAAGCATATAGTCCGAAACATCATGAATTTCACTATAAAGAATTTTCTTATCTTCATCATGAGAGATTTGCAATTCATTTATGAACCGGAACACCCATCTGATAAGAAGCAGAGCCCATTGTTGCTGATAGTGGCTGACCTGATCAAATCAATCAAGCTATTACCATGATCTTGTGAAATAACTAATGTTGATGTTTTTCTGATTCCAGGCCACTATCAACATCATATTTGACCGCGTGGGCAAGGTTGATCCTATCACTAAGGGATTTGATATTGCAGTGAACTACTTTGGTATTAATGTAGATGTAAGTATATTCTTCTGCGGGTCGGATCTTAACATAGCAAATAAAACTGATATCATAACTTTGCCTGCTTCTCAACCTTGAGGACTGTCATGAAGGTCAACCGTAAACAGTTGCCGATATATTGACAAGATGATACGATAGATTTATGGGTGTGGTCAGGGTAGCATTTTCTACACTGAGGGTGAAGAGTTTAAGCAGATTCGAATCAACAAAGGGATGCCAGATGATAAATTGATGGATGTCATAAGGTTAAAATAGTGAGAGGGGATACCATTCAAAGATGAGGCAGTTTATATGTTACATTTCAGGAAACTCTTGTTGCCCTTCAGCAGATCTTCATTCATCTGAATTTATCGGAGTCAAAAATCTCCCGAAAAATAACAAATAAACTGCATCATCAACCACACCAGAGTTGTTATTACCTCTCACTAGATTTATTGCTGATATCACTTGTGCATATTATATTGACTTCGGTTAAACCATTGATTTTCTTTCAGATAAAGTTCTGGTCTCAGCAAATATCCTTTTTCTTGGTGGGAATCATCATTGTCACCTCCATCAGGGGCCTCCTCATCACCCTCACTAAGGTACACAATATCAACTACTCTATCTCACGTATAAAGTGACCTTGCCGCTTAGAAAATTTAAAAGAGGGGGCGCTTATTAATGTCTCTTGTCATAAATTCATTGGAATTATCTTAACCATCTGAAATTATTCGAGATTGATTAATGTTTATAAATATTTTCCCTTGACACCACATAGAATAAAAAAGATAGTCGGAACGATCTAGAAGAAATTCTGAATAATGGAAGAAAGGGCAAGACTCGTAATTTTTAGGAGACTGAGATTGAGCATAGGGGTGCTTAGTGTTTTAGATCCAGGAATATTAAAAGGAGGAATTTCATAATTTGTCAGATGAACATTTTGTATGCAAAAAATGATGAAGTTATAACTTCACATAAAAAAATACTTTCATACCATTTTCTCTAGTTTCATCATGTTTGCATTGCTCAAATGCTTTATAGAACTGTGACATTCAACAAACTGACAATGAGATTGGGTGAATTTCAAACATTCATCCAGATATTTATTCTGTTTCAGTTCTTCTATGCCATAGCAAGCAGCAAATCTTCAAACGTGATTGTGCTTTGTTTGGCCCAGATAATGGTGAAATGCTTTTATTATATTACGTTCAAAGACATATATATTTATAGATAACTAACTTATCAATCATAATCAATTTTGAGACAGTATGTGTATATTGTTAGAATCTGAATCTCTTAATATTAAAAAGATTAGAATCTTGATGAAATCACAAGATATTGTCAATTTCAGTTGTAAATGCCCATCAAAGACTTGATATGATAAATGCCTTATTTTATTAAACTAGGATGTGGAACAAAAAATTTAACACATTTTGCTGAAGAAAGATGTTCAGAATTTGATATTTTCTATGTGATGAAATTAAAGCAAAGTTCATCCTTCTGCCAGAATAAAGTTATAGCGTTGGAAAGAGTAAATTACAAAGGATCGAAATCATGACTATGTAAGAGGTATAATTACTAATGAAGACCTAACTAACAGCAGGTGCTTGTTTTTCAGGGGATGTACTTTGTTTCTTCTGTATTACTAATGAGGATGAATATGCCCCTAGAATACAGGTTGGTATTATCAAATATGTCTTAGTTATTTTCCCTTTAATTGTTTGCTCATCAGGTCTTCTATAACTTCTAAGTACTCTACTTCCTGCGAGGTTTTCTCATGAAAGTGTACCAAACTAAAAGTTCAACCATGCAGTTCCACCTCCTTTTCGGCAAACTGTCTGTCATCATGTATTCATTTTCATTCAATATCAGGGTAACTCAGAATCTTTGACGAATTCCTGCAATTTTTAGCTCATCAGGTCTGAAAGACCCGATGGGCTTATGGCATGGCATGGCGTCCGGCGTCCGTCCATCCGTCCGTCCGTCCATCCGTGAACTTTTCACTTTTTCGACTTCTTCTCCAGAACCAATGACTCTAGAGAGCTGAAATTTTATGTGCATACTCCTTGGCAAATGGGGATTCTAAATTGTAGATTTCGTGACCCCATGACCCCAAATGGGGTCACAAGGGTCAAAACCTTAAAAATCTATTTTAATCTTCTTCTCCAGTTCCAAAAGGTCCAGAGAGCTGAAAAGTTGTGTGTAGACTTCTTGGCCAATGGGGATTCTAAATTGTAGATTTTGTGACCCCATGACCCCAAATGAGGTCAGAGGGGTCAAAACCTGAAAAACCTATTTTCATCTGTAAATTGTAAATTTTTAGCTCATCAGGTCTGAAAGACCCGATGGGCTTATGGCATGGCATGGCGTCCGGCGTCCGTCCATCCGTCCGTCCGTCCATCCGTGAACTTTTCACTTTTTCGACTTCTTCTCCAGAACCAATGACTCTAGAGAGCTGAAATTTTATGTGCATACTCCTTGGCAAATGGGGATTCTAAATTGTAGATTTCGTGACCCCATGACCCCAAATGGGGTCACAAGGGTCAAAACCTTAAAAATCTATTTTAATCTTCTTCTCCAGTTCCAAAAGGTCCAGAGAGCTGAAAAGTTGTGTGTAGACTTCTTGGCCAATGGGGATTCTAAATTGTAGATTTTGTGACCCCATGACCCCAAATGAGGTCAGAGGGGTCAAAACCTGAAAAACCTATTTTCATCTTCTTCTCCAGTTCGAAAAGGTCCAGAGAGCTGAATAGTTGTGTGTAGACTCCTTGGCCAATGGGGATTCTAAATTGTAGGTTTGGTGACCCCATGACCCCATATGGGGTCACAGGGGTCAAAACCTAAAAAACCTAATTTCATCTTTTTCCCTAGTTCCAAAAGGTCTAGAGAGCTGAAAAGGTGTGTGTAGACTCCTTGGCCAACGGGGATTCTAAATTGTAGGTTTGGTGACCCCATGACCCCAAATGGGGTCACAGGGGTCAAAACCTAAAAAACCTAATTTCATCTTTTTCCCTAGTTCCAAAAGGTCTTGATAGCTTAATAGTTGTGTGTAGACTTCTTGGCCAATGGGGATTCTTAATTGTAAATTTTGTGACCCCATGACCCCAAATGAGGTCAGAGGGGTAAAAACATGAAGAACCTATTTTCATCTTCTTCTCCAGTTCCAAAAGGTCCAGAGAGCTGAATAGTTGTGTGTATACTCCTTGGGCACTGGAGATTCTAAATTGTAGGTTTGGTGACCCCATGACCCCAAATGGGGTCACAGGGGTCAAAACCTAAAAAACCTAATTTCATCTTTTTCCCTAGTTCCAAAAGGTCTAGAGAGCTGAAAAATTGTGTGAAGACTCCTTGGACACTGGGGATTCTAAATTGTAGGTTTGGTGACCACTTGACCCCAAATGGGGTCACAGGGGTCAAAACCTTAAAATCCTACTTTCATCTTCTTCTCAAGTTCCAAAAGGTCTTGATAGCTTAATAGTTGTGTGTAGACTCCTTGGACAATGGGGATTCTGAATTGTAGGTTCGGTGACCCCTTGACCCCAAATGGGCAATGGGCCTTTTTTATTTGATTGTGAATAACTTTTAACAAAGTTACCCGTCTCGGACGTTGGGACAGGCTATCTTTCCTACACTGCCCATGACCCCATGGTCTAAACCCAAACACCTATTTCTATCAAAAGTCTGATGAGCTACAGAGCCCATGGCTCTATTTTTTCCATTTCAATTGTTTTAAGAATTTCTGATCTAAACAGTTTTAAAACTTATTGGTCCGTATTACGGAAGCGGGTTTAGACCAGGTTTAACGGGAGTCCCGGTCTAAGCGTTGGTTTAAACCTGAACTGGTATGATGAAAGGTGGTTTAGGGTTAGACCAGGTCTTAACCAAAGAAGATAGACCGAAACGTTAATATTTCATATTACGAAAGAAGGTTTAACTTAGTCTCACGTTTTCCGTCCGTTCCCGGGTATTCCCGATCACGGTTACGAACTTTGCCGAGATCCCGGGTTTAAACCAGCTCTGACCAGGTACAGGCCAGGTTTACAGACTGGGATTTTCTGTATGGCTCTCCCAGAAAGAATTAATACATGTATGTTGATTATGAATTCAGTGAATCAATTATTAAACGATGTAATGGAAGAAGTTAATCAATTAATTCCGAAGTCAATGCATGTTAATTTTTTCTCTGCCACCATAGTATGACATATATAGGTTTAATTAGAACATAAATAGTTGCGTTTGTAAAATTTCCGGGATTCATTGTTATTCAACGAAGTATTTCAGAAATGATTCATACTTGTGCATATTACCAGGTCTCATCACACTTAAAGATATGACTTATTGAGAGAAGTGTTGTGCAACCACCATATCTCTTGCAGAACAGCGTCGGTCACATTGACATTGTTTACAATGTTTGCAGCAATGTCGTCATTTTCGTCATCAGACTCGTCATCGTCATCGTCATCGTCAAAGGTTGGGTCATGTCTTAGAGTAGCGATATTGTGCAACACAGCACAGGCTATGATGACACTGAATATAGTCTCCAATTTTACCGAAGACCAAACGACATACATGGGAAAAGACGTTTCCATATCCCAAAGAGACGCTCAACAACCCTCTAGTTTTTCTCTGAGATGCATCATATCGCGTTTCAGCATGTGTTTGTTGATTGTTGATGGGTGTTAGTAGGTATTGTAAACAAGGGTTTCCGGGGTTGCCGAGAAGATATCCTTGAAAGTTACCCCGTTCAAATTGCTCATTGATTCTACTTTCTTGCAGAATCCGCGAATCATGAGTGCATCCTGGCCATCGCGCAACAATATTTGTTATCAGAGGGATGTCGTCACATATTATCTGTGTATTGATTGATGAAAATCCCTTTCTAGTAATTACAAAACGTAATGAATCGTCACCACTTTGAGTAGATATTGGAATATGAGTGCACTCTATCGCACCGGCAATGTTTGGGAAATTAGCTGACACGTCTTGCCCTTGCACCAGATTGCATGTTAACGAATCTTTGACAACAGGAAGCCAATGCCTTACTCACTTTTATGTAGGTTGACTTAAATTGTTCATTGTATAAACTGGGGTGCATTTTAAATTTTTCAACTGCGTTAATCTTCATCTTCTCCTAGGTCACGAGACATAAATAAATAAATAAAATAAAGAATAAATTAATTGTATTTTGTTGTTATTGTCACTACTTGTAATAAGGACTAATACTAGATGAAGAAATGAATATTTTTAGAATCAGAAAATTAGCGATAAAATAAATAAGGTGTTTTTCAAGATTATCATTTATAAATCAAGACAAAGTCGGAGGACTTCGACAGTCTTTAACCCACGCTCATGTAGCTATGAAGCACTGTTGTCAGACAGTCGAGGTAGAGTCAATTTGGTGGGAAAGAGGACGTGGCTCATATTATATCAGCAGTGGTGAAGAGCGTCAATTTGTTTGTTTCGGATATCACAGTTGAATTATCGAAGCCGATATGCTAAGACCCGGTAGTTGATGCACTCAAGACAACTGCATAGCCGCAATTAATAAGACTTCAAATTAGGAAAATATCCCGCCATAATTTTAGCACAAATTACACCGTGAAAACTAATACAATTAGAGACAGGCGTCAATCAACTCGGCGGGGTTTTGGAAGCTTAATTTTTTTATATTTAATATTCACATTCGTCCGTGTGAAGCAAGAACATTATATCCAGATGATAGCAATACTAAATCACATCTTTAATTAGTTTTCTTCTTTAAAAGATATGGTATTGTAAGATCATTACGAGCCGAGGTGACCACGGACATATATTCTTAATTTTCATTTTGACCTACGAGTTCAGTCAAACTAATCGGCAAATGAACACCTTCGTTTAATAGATAACTAGATCTATTTGATTGAAGAATATACTCTCTAATGTTTTCTATAATTTAAACTGTGTTCATGAGATATGTCCCCGATATTTAGCTCATCAGGTCTGAAAGACCCAATGGGCTTATGGCATGGCATGGCGTCCGGCGTCCGTCCATCCGTAAACTTTTCACTTTTTCGACTTCTTCTCCAGAACCAATGACTCTAGAGAGCTGACATTTTATGTGCATACTCCTCGGCAAATGGGGATTCTAAATTGTAGATTTCGTGACCCCATGACCCCAAATGAGGTCAGAGGGGTCAACACATGAAAAACCTATTTTCATCTTCTTCTCCAGTTCCAAAAGGTCCAGAGAGCTGAAAAGTTGTGTGTAGACTTCTTGGCCAATGGGGATTCTAAATTGTAGATTTTGTGACCCCATGACCCCAAATGAGGTCAGAGGGGTCAAAACATGAAAAACCTATTTTCATCTTCTTCTCCAGTTCCAAAAGGTCCAGAGAGCTGAATAGTTGTGTGTAGACTCCTTGGGCACCGGAGATTCTAAATTGTAGGTTTGGTGACCCCATGACCCCAAATGGGGTCACAGGGGTCAAAACCTAAAAAACCTAATTTCATCTTTTTCCCTAGTTCCAAAAGGTCTAGAGAGCTGAAAAGGTGTGTGTAGACTCCTTGGCCAACGGGGATTCTAAATTGTAGGTTTGGTGACCCCACCAAATGGGGTCACAGGGGTTAAAACCTAAAAAACCTATTTTCATCTTTTTCCCTAGTTTCAAAAGGTCTAGAGAGCTGAAAAATTGTGTGAAGACTCCTTGGGCACTGGAGATTCTAAATTGTAGGTTTGGTGACCACTTGACCCCAAATGGGGTCACAGGGGTCAAAACCTTAAAATCCTACTTTCATCTTCTTCTCCAGTTCCAAAAGGTCTTGGTCGCTTAATAGTTGTGTGTAGACTCCTTGGACAATGGGGATTCTGAATTGTAGGTTTGGTTACCCCATGACCCCAAATGGGGTCACAGGGGTCAAAACCTGAAAAACCAATTTCATCTTCTTCTCCAGTTCCAAAAGGTCCAGAGAGCTGAATAGTTGTGTGTAGACTCCTTGGGCACTGGAGATTCTAAATTGTAGGTTTGGTTACCTCATGACCCCAAATGGGGTCACAGGGGTCAAAACCTGAAAAAACTATTTTCATCGTTTGGTGACCACTTGACCCCAAATGGGGTCACAGGGGTCAAAACCTTAAAATCCTACTTTCATCTTCTTCTCCAGTTCCAAAAGGTCTTGATAGCTTAATAGTTGTGTGTAGACTCCTTGGCCAACGGGGATTCTAAATTGTAGGTTTGGTTACCCCCACCAAATGGGGTCACAGGGGTCAAAACCTAAAAAACCTAATTTCATCTTTTTCCCTAGTTTCAAAAGGTCTAGAGAGCTGAAAAATTGTGTGTAGACTCCTTGGACAATGCGAATTCTGAATTATAGATTTTGTGACCCCATGATCCCAAATGAGGTCACAAGGGTCAAAACATGAAAAACCTATTTTCATCTTCTTCTCCAGTTCCAAAAGGTCCAGAGAGCTGAATAGTTGTGTGTAGACTCCTTGGGCACTGGAGATTCTAAATTGTAGGTTTGGTGACCCCATGACCCCAAATGGGGTCACAGGAGTCAAAACCTGAAAAACCTAATTTCATCTTTTCCCTAGTTCCAAAAGGTCTAGAGAGCTGAAAAATTGTGTGAAGACTCCTTTGACACTGGGGATTCTAAATTGTAGGTTTGGTGACCCCATGACCCCAAATGGGGTCACAGGGGTCAAAACCTAAAAAACCTAATTTCATCTTTTTCCCTAGTTCCAAAAGGTCTAGAGAGCTGAAAAGGTGCGTGTAGACTCCTTGGCCAACGGGGATTCTAAATTGTAGGTTTGGTGACCCCATGACCCCCAATAGTTCCAAAAGGTCTAGAGAGCTGAAAAATTGTGTGAAGACTCCTTTGACACTGGGGATTCTAAATTGTAGGTTTGGTGACCACTTGACCCCAAATGGGGTCACAGGGGTCAAAACCTTAAAATCCTACTTTCATCTTCTTCTCCAGTTCCAAAAGGTCTTGATAGCTTAATAGTTGTGTGTAGACTCCTTGGACAATGGGGATTCTGAATTGTAGGTACGGTGACCCCTTGACCCCAAATGGGCAATGGTCCGTTTTTATTTGATTGTGAATAACTTGGACGTTGGGACAGGCTATCCTTCCTACACTGCCCATGACCCCATGGTCTAAACCCAAACACCTATTTCTATCAAAAGTCTGATGAGCTACAGAGCCCATGGCTCTATTTTTTATATTCCGTTTTTGTCTAAATGATTTTGTTAGAATTTCACCTAAATAAATAGAGTAAAACTATTCAATAGCATAGTTTATGAATTCGTTTTTTTATAATTCATATTAATATATTTTATGAGATGATGTATAAGAAACAATATTATCTGCAGTTTTTGTATGCATTTGTAAATAAGCTGTTCAAACTAAGATTTTATTTACCGGAAACTGGTACTGTGTGCGGGCTAATGAAAGAAACAGTAAATTCTGTTGTAAAGTTGCCAAAGGTACATCATTTTCAAGATAGAAACAATAACTATCAGTGGATGAAAATTCAGTCACTATGCTTTTATTTTGAAAAATGAGGAGGTATTTCCATGCCGTCTATTTTCCGCACTTTGTTTGTCATTGACGTCACAAAGAACAATGTTCAACAAAATGATTACAAAAAGATAACTTGTATTGTTTCGTGAACAATCGGTCGCAGGAAGGAAGTAAACATACCATTGTGGTCGCTGTTATTTTCTCTCTTGAAAAATTGCAATTGATTTACATTTATAAGAACAACAATTTAATTACAATTTATGAAACAACGGAGGAACAGGTTACGTCTATTGAACTTTTGCGTGAATAATCTCTCTGCCGTTTATAATCAACGCATTTTCATTTTAATCTAGACTTTTTTTCACAAAAATTACTTTGACCCGATGATAAACAACTCGGCATTCGCCAGTTAAATTTTCAATAATTTCCGAACATTGATAACGCCTCAGTGACCTTTTTTGTACAACGTTGACCTACATCTTGTGTTTGCGCATAGCGAGTGCACAGCGTCAACTGCCGGGCATCAAGAGGGTTAAAAGCTGCTGAGTCATAGAGGAAGTACACCAATAAGCATGCGCAAACTTGGTTTACTATAAAGTTTGAAACATCAAACAAACGAAAAAATAGTTAGACTGTTAGTCTGGGTTTAAACCATGGGTTTTGCTAGACCTGCTTTCTGTAATACCGTTTTTTCTGGACCCGGGGTTCGGGTTTCCGTAAACCAAGACTAGCCTTAAACCTGGTCTAAGAAAAACCGGCTTTCATAATATGGGCCATTAAGTAACATTTCCTGAAACAATGAGAAAAAAAATACTTCTCCAACATTTTGCTTATCAAACGTTAGATCTGTTGGGAAGGTATTAGCAGGACCTTAAAAGCTTATGACCTTTAAAGGTATTTTCTTACCCACGTTAACCTCAGGAGTCAAAATGTAACTTTTCAAAAGCATTTTTTAAAACAATTATTTTACGTTATAATTTTATTATTTCTTATTTCAGATCAATAATAACGGAAGTGCTAGGAGATCTACAGTTTAGTTTCTACCATCGCTGGTTTGACGTCATCTTCCTCGTCAGCGCATTATCAAGCATTATTTTTCTATACATTGCTCACAAACAGGCTCCGGAGAAAAACATGTACTGAGATTCAAGAAGAAGTTGTGTGTTCCCCTTCAGACTGCCAACAGAGTATCTGTATACAAAACTAGATTTCAGATATGAAAAACTATTTCAAGTGTCAAATTCTTTTCAAATGTTTAATACTATTGATATGAAAATCTAATTGTTCAATATTTACGAAAAGGTATAACTTTGAAAATGAAATTCATTGTCTATAATCAAGAGCAAAGCCATGATTTTCATAACATATTGATTCCTTTATGCCATATATGTTATGATTTTTAAAAGAAATGCATACACATTTATTCGACTAAGAATAGTCATATTTTTGCAGAAGTCTTCACACCTTCAGTTTACATGAATACTAGTCAAAAGGACAGTCCTATAGGTGTTATTTTTGTGGAAACAAAATTCAAGGGGACATTCCAGATTATGCATGAATGTTACTAGTGTATGATTATGACATAAACAAGTTGAAACATGTTGCTGAGGGTAACATGGTTGATAAAGATTGAACAAGATAAATGAGAGTGCACACATCGGTGAAATAACACAAGAATGAGAAGTGAAAGCAATCATTGGTGAAGAGAGTGCTACAGTATTACAAGCCATTGTCGATTAGTCTTATCAGAAATCATTTGTTAATTTGTGGATATTCTATCTATCCATATAGCTTACTTTCATACATCAATTATTTAATTAACAGACAAGTTTTCAAAATTCTGCTTTACTATTAGACTCATATCATTATCTTGTCTTCTATCATGATTGCATAATAATACCTCCCCATTATCACTAAACAAACCGGTAAGCTCACTCAAGTAGCATCATGTATAAAGTTTGGTAGATAAAATATGACATTGGCACATGTTGTCCTTACCTTGTTAAACATCTTATGTGATTTTTTTAAAGCACTCTCTCTAAAGGAAGATAACATCCAACGCCTAAAAAGTTTATTATTTTTTAATATATGTGTAATAAAATTTGTTAATTTCACTGTTTAGTGAATATTCAATTTAATGTTTGTTGTGGGTAAAGAAGGGAATCATTTTGAAATTTTGCACCCAACTGTTTTTCGCATTACACAATTTGTATTTATCAATTTAGCTTATTGAATTGAATTTTCAAATTTTAAGTTACAGTGTGTTTATGTCAACAGAAAAATATTGACTTTTTATAGTTGAGTTTGTAAACAGTTTGCAAGAAAGTATAAAGGTGACTGGCAGTGGCAAGTGTCCACACAAGTACCTATCTATGAGGAGGATTGTTCTGGTTTCTCTGCTCCGTATGTAAATAACTGAGTTGATCACACATAATAATTACTTCACAACCTGAGAGCTTGAGGGCATGAACTGGGCCTGTACTGTATATATTGTGAAAAGAAGTTTTCATTTATCAATGAAACTTAATAAATTATTACCATAGAAACATTTCTTTCTTTCTGTTGTTTTCTTGACTATATACCATTGGTACAGAGACAAAGCATTGTATACAGTATATATAAACTGATATCTTGCTCTTGTTTTGACTTGGCACTCTCTTTAAAAGGAGAAGGAAACGAAATTCAAAAGGGACATTTGCGTTTATAACAGTATGTAATTAGTAAATTAATGTTACAAAACCCAGGTGAAACATGGTACTTAGGATAAAAGTTTGGTTGGTTTAGATTTTACAACTAGAGAAATATGAGCGACCGCTCGGTAAAATAAAATAAGAATGAGAATTGATGTGTAGCCATTCATCGGCTACGAGTGTGAAAAGGCTTGCTACGGCATTGTTGATTAGTCTTATCAGAAATCATTTGTTAATTTGTGGATATTCTATCCAGACTTTTATTTTTTTTTACATTATTTACAATGTTTTGAAATAAGTAAAAGTAGAGCGCCCATTTTCAAGTCATTTTCCCTCAAAGCAATATGGTGGATAGTTTAGCCTCTTTAACTGTCCTGATTAATCGTAATAAACTTAAAATGAATACAATGGAAGGTCGAAAACCCATGAGAACTATGTCGGTCGGAGCCTGCATCTTGGTGGGGTCGCCCCAGCTGGACAATTCGAAGAAGCCAGACAAATTTCAATCGATCTCAAACCTACTATCTTTCCCTTATTATGCCTTTCATTCCGCCTCTCCCCTCATCCTTTCGGTTTCCAAAATACAGCTATTTGAAACGGTCCAGCCCACTAAAGCAATAGTTTGTGGGGTGGCCGGATTTCTGTTACAGGTTTAGAATTTGCTTGAAACATTTTCGACCATCAGAGGGAGATGGGAACAGTTAAATGCATCGTACTGAGGATCGGACATGTATACATACGCGAGGCCAGCAATAACGCAAGCATGTGGAACAAAGCCTCTGATTGGCTGATTTGAACTCGGAAACTGACATCTTTAGTAATTTGGCCTTGTGAGATCTAAAATTTAAACGCATATATCCAAGCAACTTACCATCATCGATGCAGATTTACAGGACGTTGAACCACAAACAACGTTTTTAAACCCAGCAGATGAGGATGAAGAGTACGCTGAGGCGTAGTGCACGTCTCCATGAACGTTCACCTTTTCATTGTCCAGCCTCTTCCTAACAAGATGGATAAGTTAGATCTGATTATGTAGGTATATGTTTACCAACGTAATTGTTTATAGATCACGGAACTCCTTATGGAGACAACAATTAGGTTTATAACCGTATTCAATACCTAACATGTATATTTCATTCGTTTGGAAGGATAATATTTGACATGTATACTTTGATGTGTGCGTGTGTAGTTCAGTTATGGGTTGGATATATCTGTTTACTTCCTCGTTGTTTCTAGTTAAATGGGAACTTATTTAAGTTACATAGCATAGCTGCGCAAAGCATAGCACGTAATATCATTGAAAGGGATACCATATCGGAACTTATGATAGGATATCATTGCACTTTATAACATGGAACGTAATGGGGCTGCGCAGCATACCTTTGCGAAGCGCATAAGAGCATGGCATACCATTGCATATAAAAGCATAGCTCAGCGAATCAAATCTTAGAGTAGCTTATGAAAGCTCAGAATAACACTTTAGTTTAGCATTTGATAGCTTAGTATAACATTCGCATAGCATGGCATAGCATTAAATAACGGCGTAATAGTACATTGTGCATTGTATGCTAGATTAAGTAAAATGGTATTTGTGTACAGTGATACTAGTGTGTATATTAGCATTCCAATACAATATTGTTGTGGTGTTCATGTGTTAAAGGGACACAGAGTATGTTGTTGAGGTCAAACTTTAAAACTGGGTCTTATTATATCGAGAACTACTGGTTGTATCTAATAAATAACCATTTTAATTGTTATCAGTTCTGTATAGTGAGAAAAAAGCAGCTTCAAGTTGTGATTTGTAATCGAAAACCGGACAGTGACGAGCATATCCCATAAGTAGTAACCAAACAAATGGGACTTAGAATTTCAACCTCGGTACATTTATATTGCCCTTTGTCGATAGTTATTGATAATAAGTAAATAAAATTTTGGCATTTAAGTGATGAAAATGCAATTATTTCGACATGACCTGAACTTAACACAGGACACATGGTATATTGGTTACTAATTAATCGATATACACTATTTGGAAACATGCTCTGTGTCTCTTTAAGTCTTGTTCTTAAGTATATCATGCCACGATAATATAGATACATAGCGTACGTACCTCGGAACGACAGCTAAACCAAAGGATACCTCAATATAGTGCTACCATTGGTTAAAGAAAAACATAACATAGTAAAAGATTGTTATGATGAACAATATATTGAGTATTTCTTTTTTATGTTCATGGTTAATGTTATTATGGTATGGTAGAAGAATAATACATTTGTAAAGACCAGTGCAATCTCACTATCCATTAAGCAATAGGTCAGTAACATCTGACGATATCTAGATAGTCTTACTTTAAAAACTAAAATATTTTGGACAACTCCCCTCACCTACTATAACGTGCTTTCTCTATCGCGCGTCAATGGATACAAACGCTTCAGAAGTACAGAATCCTGAAACTGGAGTGATCTCCCTGTCACAGAAATATATATTCAGCAAAAAAGGTAAAGGAACACCCCATTTTTCAATATCAAAGTAAATTGATCATATATATATATGGACGTAAATATTGAATATGAAGGTAGCCCTCAACTTATTTTGTTAAGTATATGACCACATGGGACCGTCCTTCACTCTCTCCGCTGGCTGCCTGTGCAACAACAGATGCAGTATAAAGCGCTGCTGTTTCTAGTTTTACATGATATTCGTGGTCTAGCTCCCCAACCTTATCACTTAACTATACTAAAGCACGTTTCCTCCCAACTAGTGCCAACAACTGGACAACGACTCAACATATGTTGATAGGTCTATTTAGACGGATGAGCCCAATTTATGGAAGTCTTCCAGGTCATTTAACTACAGAACTAGATTTATCTACTTCCAAATAGTATCTGAATACCTGTCTATTCTCTTAAGCTTCTTCTGTCATGTATTTTTCGTCATGAAGCACCTTTGAATGTTCGACAGATACCATGATAAAGTCCATTCAATATCATAACGGAAATATATTTTAAAGGGGCAGTAGTATGTTTTTAAAAAACAACAATTGTTAAACTTTTACCGAATTAACATTCATTTATGCTTAATGCATTATCTTCAGAAGGTAAAACATATTATAACTGAACCCGGTCATCCATAGTCTTAGAAGAAAATATCAAATATAAAGCGAAAACGTTTTTGTGTGAACATCTTTTAATCATTTAAGGTAGAGAAATGGAATCCCGTAGCTCAAATATACATAGTTCGTTCGTTTAAGAACTGTTGCTTTTGATTATAAAATTGTCTTGCAATTGGTAACATTCATTTTTGTTTTCGAGAGATCACTTTACTTATTTAAATAATTGCTACTACACCTTTAAAACTACGAATAATCATGGTCGGTCGCTATAGTATAGTGTACCGTAGTGTGGCCTAGTATTATAACTTTGAAACTATAGCGCAGGTAAACATAGTACCTAACTGTAAAATAGCATGGTGAAATATAGAAATGGATGGAACATTCCTTTGGCAGAGTTTGTTATAGTTACATGATGATGGATGGTATATTTTGATGAAGTTAAGTACACAAAAGTATAACAAATAAAATCAATTTTATTCAACAAAAAGTCCTGCTACAATCAACAACTAAATATTCAATTTCAAAGAAATATGACAAGCGCAAGGGTATCGACATTGCAACAAAAATAAGTGGTACTAGTTAAGTATGTAAATATTTATATAAAAAGCGCCTGGCTATACAACTAAAACAACACTAAGTAAGAAGGATAAGCAACATAACAAATTATTTTCTAACGGAAGCATGGTATCAGCAGTAAGGTACACTGTAGAGTCACTTAACAACAGTTGGACTCTTGCAAAACAAACGATTACATGGACCTCAGTGATGGTAACGAATTACGTCAACAAAGTGTGAAATTGGCACACTTCACATGACTGTTATGCACAGACGGACTTGTTCCTTGGAGAATACTACACGAGGTCACGTTCGATACGAATTGTAAATACCGGAGACCTTCAAATAGTACTCTTCGAGCGAAAGCGGATGAGATTAAATATGTCCCCTGCCTCTTGCGAAGCATGAAGGACATTTCAATGTAGTAAACTTGAGATTTGTACCATTATGTCACTGAATAATAGACAGGTCGTGCCGGAAAAGACAGTTGTCGAGGAAAAAAGAACGGTGTACATAATACTTGAGTCTCTTAAGGGGAAATAAGAAAGCTATCTCTAATGATATGAAACAGAGGTAACGTAGACACTTTCTCTGATGAAATGATGATTTGACTTTTTCAGATCTTTTGCACACTGCAGCCTCAACATAACTACGATAAATGCTCTCAAAACTAAAAAAATCAACTTTTAAAAATTGATATTTTCAGACTTCATGAAGCTGTAATTAGAAACACAGTATCGTCGAGGGGGGTGTTGGGGGAGTTGTAAGGCGGGTCGGTAAACAACGACGTGATCCCTGAATGAACGTACAACAATCCCTCAGTGTTCTGGTAACCGAAGAAATACATAATGGTTGCATTTAGTATAGAAGGAAGTCAAATGGGAGTCATTACTCATCTTCCATAGCGTTCTAAGGGCCTACTTTGCGAAGTCATAATGTCACTATGGCGATGTTTAAAGTTTCCCTTTCTTCCGCAAACACGATCACGTTTAAAATGTTAATGACTATTTTGTTGATTGTAATGTATGATGATAAGTTTCAAGGAATGTTAATTTTTTTGGATTGTTGCTGAATGGCAGTGTTCATGCGTTTCAGTTCACTTCATCAATGGCATAGGAAATCTCTTGACCTCACGTCACAACCAGTTCTGACGTCACACTCGATTGGATGACGTGATCTACATGTATGACGTCATCCGACGGTAGCACCATTATCTTGATGGTCTTGCATTTGTTCAAACTTGGATTGTTTTTTCAACAGAACATTGTGTACTCCAGAAACTGAAAGAAGATATGAAACATAGCGTATTTTAGAAAACAAGAATTGCAAATTTGCACTGTGGATTTGACAACGCTCACTCTGGGAACCGAGTTACATATGTCAATCATATGATAAATGTACAAACGCCATAAAAACATAGATATAGTCTAACTTTTAACGTAAAATTCAAGTTCAAGTTCCACTGTGCCATAAAAAATGTATCTTCAATTGTGCTATCCAGGTTTTTTTTAATACTTTACCAGCTTTTACTTAACAAAGTGCGAATGTATTTCATTTGAGTGAGTGTCGTAATATTGGAATTATATGAGATACACTTGAGGTGATTCAAGTTTAAAGTTAAGTTCCTCATTTTTTATTTGATTTTCTCATGAAAACATATTTCATAGTTAATCATAACTTTTAACCATCCTTAAAGATATAGCATAATTTAAGGGAAACTCTGATGATAAATGATTTCCACTTTTAAAATGGTAACGGTACAATTCTTACCTCATTTCTAGTGAACTCTGCCACGCCCTCTCCTCTTCCGCTTGCCTTCTCCTGTCTTGAGAATATACCTGAAATAGATACACACTCCACATTCTTATATCATCACAGGGCTTCTCTAATCATTACCAGGTAGTTATGAGTTGTAAACTAGTTTGGCGTGTTCAGGATGGTCACGTTTATTATGAAAGTCTTCAGTTGATGAAAATACACCAAATTCTTGCATTGACCAGCTAACTCAAAGACAAATCAGGACCCGACATTAGAGAAGAGACGTTATACATAATATTTTAGATTAGCAAATTGTTATCTGTAGTTATTTTACTTACTGGGATCAAATGAGCATTACAATGAGAAAAACATATGCTATAATTTCGACATTAGGACACTTTCCGGTATTGGAACACCGCCTAATCAGACTGGGGAACCAAGTACGTGGCGTAAGAGGCGGCCGCTGGATCTCCAGCTCAGCTTTGGAGTGTGACAATTTCTGTACGCGATTTTCTCAGATGGGTTTGAATATTTTAAAAATTAGGAACACTGCTCGTGAAACATCCACATTCGTTTGCCGCTCTGCATTGATCTGAGCTGTCGTATAAAAGCTATTTCCCCTGTGTTATGTTAGATTAAATGATTGAAAATTGAAGATTTGTTGAATTGAATACCCACTGAACATGAGGATGAGTTTGGAGATGACGATGATGAAATCCTCCAGCGATATTCTATGATCCCTCCCTCCATAGCGGCGCACAATGGACGTCTGTATACCTCTCCCCAGGGGGAAGCCTGTCATTGAGATGTTTTGTAGATGCATTCACAGGATAGCAGTAAAATGTACATATAGGCAAGTAAAACATACTGTTCAGGGGATTCGAATTCCCCGTTTTGGGGCATGTTTTAAGAAATCGTTCATAAAAGGGATGAAACCCCCTCCTTTTCAATGAATGAAACACCCCTAGAATTCCTGGATCCGCCTCTTGTATCTGACATTTTGCATGCTTGCAATACATTTTAAATATTGCATTTTCGGTGAGAATCAAAGCTTATCGTCTAGACGCCAGCAAAACTATACACCAGGGACTCTAGGATGTTAGTTAGACACACTACCAATAGGGACATGCCACTAAACTTGAACGCTGTTATTTAAAGACGACTGGGGTTTCTTACCAAGGGTCGTGAAGAGAGATCCCAGTTCGTACGTGTCAACACCGCCATCACCATTTTTGTCGAACTTCCTAAACACTTTCTGCAAGATGATCATATTGATGATAAAAATTATCGACATGTCAATAATTCATAATGACATCAATATAGAAGTATATATATTGTCATCTATAAGTTTAGACTTGCTGATATAAATCTCCCGTACTCGTAAGTCCATCATTTCATCCAGGAAAATACCAGGGGCGTAGGAACAGGGGGGCTTGCACTTTTTTTCGAAATGTTTTTTTTTTTCAAAATGACTATTTTCCCCTTTCTACTACATATTTCCCAATAACTGGTCTAGTATTGTTACAAAACAGTTACTGTGCAAGGCATGTTGTCTCTTCATCACCTGTTACAACCTCTAACTGTGGCACTTTCAGCCTTAAACTGCAGTATTATGTCCTTAAACTTCAGTATTATATCCTAATTGATGATAAGATGGGATAAGCAGCCAGCAAGTTTCCTTTTTCTTTTTTTTTTTTTGGTTACAAAATTTCAATTCAAGCCCCCCCCACTTTCAAATTCGCTCCTACGCCCCTGTAATACTCATCTCTTTTATGACGCACAAGTATGATAAAACCAGTAAGACCAATGGTTTCACTCATGCGATATGGTTGGGATGTTATTCTAATATTGATCAGACGAATTCGTAGGATATGAGACGTTAATATACATCGAGTCATACATTAGGTATCAAACATTTACTTTTGAATGTATTTAGCAAGCAACACTTCAAAAAAAATAATTCGTTTAGATGAATACAGTTTGATGACTCCAACCACTTAATGACAGTATTCGTGACGTGGAAAACTTCTTTCTGTCGTTCTAAAATAAGTAATACAACGCGTCTCTCTAACAGTGAAAAAATCCTTTTGTTTTCATACCTACATTGTATTCATACCTACATTGTATTCATACCTACATTATATTCATACCTACATTGTTTTCATACTTACATTGTATTCATACTTACATTGTTTTCATACTTACATTGTTTTCATACTGACATTGTATTCATACTTACATTGTTTTCATACTTACATTGTTTTCATACCTACATTGTTTTCATACTTACATTGTATTCATACTGACATTGTATTCATACTGACATTGTATTCTACTTACATTGTATTCATACTGACATTGTATTCATACTTACATTGTATTCTACTTACATTGTATTCATACTGACATTGTTTTAATACTTACATTGTATTCATACTTACATTGTATTCATACTTACATTGTATTCATACTTACATTGTATTCATACTGACATTGTATTCTACTTACATTGTATTCATACTTACATTGTATTCATACTGACATTGTTTTAATACTTACATTGTATTCATACTAACATTGTATTCATACTTACATTGTATTCATACTTACATTGTATTCATACTTACATTGTATTCATACTTACATTGTTTTCATACTGACATTGTATTCATACTTAGATTGTATTCAGACCTACGTTGTATTCATACTTACATTGTATTCAGACCTACGTTGTATTCATACTTATATTGTATTCGTACTTACATTGTATTCATACTTATATTGATGGATAAAATAAATAGCTGATGGGACAGTTTACGAACTACATTAAATGACATCACGTGATACCTTTGCTAAATGTGAAGATGGTCGGGGAAGTAGTCGGACTAACGGAAGTTTCCGTTTATATATAAATATTTCCCAGTAGTTTAAATTATCAAATTCTCACGATATTCAAGAATGGTCTTATCTGAACAGCTACTTACCACGTAAGTTTTAACATTTTTCCACATTTCCTTTATGTCATCAATGGACAGAAACCCAGTCTGATTTTTCTATTTGAGTTAAGACGTAATAATTAACATGGTAACAATGACATAAACGATTGAGACGGGGTGACCCAATTATAACAAATGCAGTGAGTAAATGAGTGATTATAAATAATAAAAGAAGGATCCACATATGTTTAGTTTAAAAGATATTTTCTACTATCTTTAGCCTTTCCAGCATCAGAATCTCGTTTTATTATACAATGATTTTAATGACGCTTCAAAAGGATACGTCCATTAACGTGACCAGACTCCGACACACCTCCTTGCTGAACGCCAAGCTCTTCCCGAATTCTGTAAAATACGAAACACTTGTATATATACATAATTCATGCAGGCCTGTTTACCAAACGCAATCAAAGATTATTGGTTGAGCTAGCCGCTTGGTATTATGATAGAATAACATCAGTCTTGAAGAAACGAGCGCCTTTTGAAATATTTTGTGAAACATCTTGATGGAGTGTGAGGTTTAAACATTTTTTTATCATTTGTAAATTCTCATTACTTAATAGAAACTGACACTTGAAAAAGTTTTGACTGCTATCTCAAAGCATGTCGACGGCATTACTTTTGATATACATCGAGGCTGTAGAGCTTTTTGTCAACGTCATTGGCCTTTTGGTATTGTGACCTTTTTGAGCGTCATGGTGAATGCAGGGCGACACTCGTGGAGTTAGTAAGGCGACATTCAGCCAATCTAGTTAAAACTAACTGTAATATAATACGTCCCGAAGTCGTTAATACATCTAGCGAATTACAGGTCTATTCCGTGTCGAGCAGGCGCGAACTCCAGCCAATCAAAAGAGTGCTGGCCCAGCTCTTTGATTCGCGGGTCAATGCGATTGTTTCGCCGTTCTTAAGCACCTCGATTACAAAATTCGAATGTTACCAATGTTTCGCAGTGAATTTCGTAGATAAATATGATGACAGCATAAATTCTGTGCTGATAATGTTGAAGGAATATTTTTGGGTTGTTTATTTGGTAATTTGTGCAAGAGAAAATCAACACATTAGGTCAATCAATGACAAAATAAGTTTTAAAGGATAAAGATAAACAAACGTAGGGTAAACGTCAGCATGTGACATTAACCAAGATGCAAAGGAAACCCGTCTTTGATTGGTTGAAAGCTGTCTTCCTGCCCTCATTTTATTGGTCGGTTCAAAATTAGTCAAAGGTCAGCTGAACATGACCTCAATTAGTAATTCTCTAGATGTATTGACGGATCAATACATCTAGTTTTAACTAGATTGACATTCAGCAGATACCTGCGGGTCATTTAAACTGTTCTTGTGTTGTGGTGTTAGGAAGATTGTTTATCTAGCAGGACTTTGAGTACTAAAATCAGAATTTCTTTTGTTGTTGACGTACCTGTTATTACGAGGAGTACGAGCAAATATGAATTCCTCTGAGAGCTTGTTTTGTGTGGTTATGTATAGCTTGAATATTCAAACCATTGCGATGTCATTATGCAAAGGCCTGAATCAAAATATTTTGAACTCAAGGGCCCTTGCATCCGGGTAATGTTAATATTGTTGGTGGCCAGTCGTACCAAGGCTTGTTAAATGCGGCGTTTATCATACCAGGTAATTGGTGTGACAGAAACGATGAGCTTTGTAGATACAAATACGCTATATTGTAGCAGTAAAGTATCTCACCTGTCTTCGATAGTTCCGTGATGAACACACCAAGTTCCTGTGCGTCCATCCGGCCATCCTCTCCCGCGTGTCTGGTGAACACTTCTAGCACACTGTCCTCGGGAGGCTGCACCGGCTGTAGAGAAATAATACATACGACTGCCATTATAATGATAGTATGCTTACCATGCCTATTGTTTGTATCAATATCATTTCATTATAACTTTTATACCGTTTTTAGAAGAGAATTCCTCAAAAAGGCTTGCACAGTTGTTTTTAGGTTAGCATGCTTGCCTCTCACAACAACGGTCCGGATTCGAAACCTAGGCCTCGCCTTGTACTGTGTTGTGACCTTGCAAAAGACACTTCATCCACATTGCACTCAGTCTACCCAGTAGTACAAATGGGTACCTGAACACGGGAATGTATGGACATATATACTGCGCTCTGTGGACTACACCGGCTACGGGGAGAGATAACCAATACGACTGATGTTATAATTATAGTATGCAAACCATTCCTTTTTTCAAGATCGTTTCAGTATAACTTTTTTTTTAGAAAGAGTTCCTCTAAAACGGCACTACATATTTATTAAAAAACAGGTATGATACCCTATGTCGAAAGCGAACAAATGAACTGTTTGAAAGTGTTCCCTTGTGACTGAAATAAATTTGACGCTCAAACATGGGTTCTTTGGTCAAAGAAAACGTCTTGAGGGAATTTTTAATGACCTGTCAATCCGACAATTTACTATTGAACATCAACACGGTACATATGACTAAATGATATAGTAGGGATATTCATCTATTGATGTATCGACACACATGGTGAAAAATCAGAACGAATAGATATGTATGAATAAAAGGTAATGGCATACACTAATGGTACGAAATATATTCCAGTAGAAACACAATATTTTGTTAAAACGGCATTTCTAGGCAGTGTTTTGAGCCAGAAATGGTCACAAAAGGTTCTGTGTTAACGCTCTTTTCAGGAGGCATTTTCCTTACCAATCTTCTAATGTTTTACTGATGATAATAATGAACCTTAATTATCCTAAATACAACGTCCTAGTATATCGGAAATTCATTTGGTGCATTTGTACAACCGACAGCGACAGACAACGCAAGTTCGAGTGTTGTTCTGTCCTTATCATGATGAGTGTCAAGATAGCAACAACTCTTATCTTTTAATGTCTAATGGTACAACGCGGTCGGGAAACGAACCCAGGTCGTCCAGGTGACGAACGTACACTCTACCAACTGAGCTAAAGTCACGAACATTGCATCATTGAAAATACTGTCGGTGTTTTAAGCTTCAGTCCTTTTTATTGAATTGCGTGCTTTACATATAATCTCGTAACATGAAGTTGATTTTTCAGGAGTTGAGCATCTTCATCTTTACGAGATGAACCTTAATATTTAAGAACAAACATTAAAGGGGCACAGAGTATGTTGTTGAAGTCAAATACGTCAAACTTAATAAATGGTGTTGTTTTATCGAGAAGTAGTGGTTGTTTCAGAAAATCGGTATTCTGATGCTTATGAGTTCAGAATAGTGACAATAAACAAAACGTGATTTGTGATAAAAAAAAGTGGCGGGCGCCAATGTCTCAAACGTTGGAATTTTGGAAACTTATTTACCACAGATACAGAGACAATCATAAGTTGAAGGTGTTCAGTAGATTATTTAACTAATGTACATGTTAATAGAACCCAGAATTTAGATTTTTTTATCATTTAAAGGGCCGTTCTCCGATTATCATTAAAACAAAAAATCTTAATTTTTGCATTTTTAAGAAAAATATGTGGTAATGCCACAAAATTAAAATTAGGAAATAAATTTTGTGTCACTTCAAATATCCAATAAATATGACAATCGAACTTATCGACTGGTTGAGAGAATCATATTTGACTTACAGTTGTTGGTCCAGGATCTTCGTCCATTACTCTGAAACCAACATTAATTAGTGTTAAATTTACAATAGGAATCTCTTTTCTTTAACAATTTGACCTTTAAACACAACTATACATATAGAAATATATTGCTGGGTGTATCAAATGAACGTGCTTCATTAATATTACATATAATTTTCATCTATGCAATAAAATATTAAAAGACATATGACAATTAAGAATTACTGAATACGTCTTTTGGTACCATATTCTCTTTCCACGAAATTGATTAATGAAAGAAACACTTCTATATTTTAAATATTCTATGGATTTTCATATCACTTTATTAATCATAACAAGTCATATATCAATTGACGTTGATGTTTTTACACTTTCAGTTTTTAGATCTTCTATCGGTAACCCTTTGGCTACTGGGTACAAATGTTTTGTAGGCAAATGCAGTTTTGTTTTAAAAATGGTAACCCTGTCAGAAGAGGATGTTTGGCCGAAATCAGTCATCATTCAAACTCCACATACCCACTATCCGCCTTCTTCTCTGTAAAAATTCTGAGTAAGAAATCTCTTTCTTCATGAGGTTTGAAAGTGCTAGGGATGATGACGTAAGTTCCGGGCGGAAGTTCAAAACGGCGACACACCTCCCTGTAATACTCGTAGGTGCCTGAGCGTTGCGACAGCAGAAGGGCATTACGGGGAGCTCTCTGTCCGTCAAGAGGACGGAAGTCATTTATTTTCAGCTGAGGACAATAAAAAGGAGACATTATTAAGCATCTATGTTTTCGTCGCATCAGAACGTTTTTAAAAATAAGTCATGTCTACTTAGATGTAAACGCATGTCACTTTTTGTTGTACCCAATATCAGCTCGAACCTCCCAAACAACAATCATTCGCTAATTCAAGCATTGCTGCATTTTGTCAACTTTTCTGTTACAGCTGTTTAGCCCACTGCACCTGGTCAAGGTAGAACTGTCAGAATTCTTCTAGCCGTGCATAAGTGTTTTACAAAGTACATTTTTTAGCGCAATGCAACATGGCTCAATTGAGACAATTATTATGTCGTTTAGGGTAAGTTGTAAAGGGTAAATGAAACTTTTCCATATCAGGATGAAGTTGTCACTCAAGAAGATGAGTTCAACTTGCCTTGTAGACATTGAAGCCGATAGCGGACTGCGAGACATCAGCACCCTTCTCCTTCTCCATGAGAGACACTATCAGCGTGCAGTCGTTGTCTGTCAGTCGGTCGTCTATGTCCTTCAGCGTCACGAAAAACTGGGGGTTCTTCCAGTAGAGATCTGAAAACGATACACATGAGTTGTAATGAAGACATGGCTATTTTGTTTATCATTGATAATGCAATTTTATTTTGGTTCATATTTTCAAAAGTTGCCGTATGCTAAAATATCATTTATGATAGTGACGTAACGTCTGATCGACGCTATGTCGCCCTGTTTCGTCTATAATGTTACGTTCTGAAGTCAGGTAGCCATTCGATATCTGAAGCAGATGTCTGCTTAATTTCCTCGATTTCATGACTTCATATGGTACTAAATGGAACAACATCTATTCTCTCGCACGGGAAATGCTTATTTGTAACACAAAACTTGAGCATAGTGTGCCAGACACTCGTATGATAGACCTTTCCTATATTTTACAATAGCGCCGTTTCAGTTTAGATTTTTCAACGTTTTTCAACATTCATGCTAGATCACTGGAATAAGCAACTTCCAGATAGGGTCTGAAACAATTTGGGAATTTTAAAATTACGAGAGCTCAAGATTAAGGAGTTATATATTCCAGTCACGTCACTAATTAATCACTTTCTCATCAAACCATTTTGCAATGAACTTCATCATGTTTCTTATTTATGTACGCATGGATGGTTACCTGTGATGGCCAGTTATGTTTGGCTTGTTTTCCAAAATGAACGAACTAGACTCCCCTCCTTTCTCCTTTAGTTATTATTACTCAAGTTATTTCTATAAACGTAAAGTCTGTTACAGGATGAACATATTTCATTTCTTTTAAAATCCGTTTGCGGTGAAATATGTTCAACATGGACATCAACGGTTTTTTCCTCCAATAAATTTTTTTATTACAATTCCGACTTTCTTGTCTTGTATCAGATATGTACACATCTCACAGGTGTTTGAACTTAAGGCTGAACAAAAGTTACGTTGAAATGCTCAGTCTAAAACTACGTTCACCGATTGCAGCCAATCAGGATCCGGTATTTCCTCCTCGACAGGGGTTTCTGTGGGATAAATAGCAAGAATAACCTCAATGAGGGAGAGAATGCCCAACCCCCATCAAGACGCCTTCCCTTCGAGTAACTCTACGGAAGTGACGTCACGGAGCGGATACTCGCTGTATGGAGCTAGGAGAGTGCCAAGAGCTTAGTTTAGACTCACCCTGATAGGGACGGTTGCCACACCCCCCGGCGGTCACTCCTCTGATCCACGAGTCGTGATACAGAGTCACGTTCCAGTGTTGTTTGTGCTTATAACAGAAGAAAACAGCTTGTGAAATAAATGACACAATAAGTCTTTATAACATCAACGTGTTATACACACTTTGTCCGAATACATAAAGAGCATGTAAATAACGTTTGGTCTAATTAATAATTACACATAAAATCCTTTACTTATGTGTCATCCGAATACACATAATATACACATTATATACACATTATATATGGAAATCACGATCTGTCCTAAATATCATTACATACATATGTCAATCTTGTCAGATTGAAATTTTCACAACTTATGAAATGTTTTATTACAACCTCCATTCTAGAATGACACTCAACATCAAAACTTTCTTCATGGATATCAATTACAAGAATCATATTATATCGCAGCTTGTCTGAGTACGGATAAACACTCCGAGTAAAACCTCACCTCATCAATGGCGACCTCGTCTGTTAGACCATCGGGTTGCAGATGGCACAACTGTATCTCGTCAAAGTTGGCGATAAAATCTTCTATTGAAATCCTTAAAATTAACGCAAAATTGTTTTAGTGAAACAGGTAAAAATTCATGAAATATTCAAGTAATAAAGATATATTTCAAAATGGTTCAATGGTTTGCTCATATGATTATATCATGTAAAAACGTGTGTGTTTGTATTTTAGTCATGATATAAGATGTGTTTATGTAATTATGATTAATCTTATTGTTCCTTATTAATCTTATAATCTTATTGTAAAAAATGCCCTTTTAAATTTTTATTGCCGATATATTTTAAAGGATGAACTACAGTGTAGCGGTGAAAGAAGGTCCCAGTCAGATAATGGTTCTAGGGGCCATCATTAAATGTGCAACGCAATTTGGTCTTGGGCTTTTATTCAACATTGTAACATTCGTGAATGGTATTTGTAAGATACCAAACTTAACAATCATTTAAAAAAAATAGTATAACATTGAACGTAAAGTATTCTTTATGTTTCGATTAGTACAATGGCTGCATAATTTGACCCGTGTTTACGAACAATATCAGGTGGATTTATATGAATATATTTACCAGAATTCACCGTCATCACGTGACCGGAAGTTGAGATCTGCTCGCAGTTCTTCAGACACTGAAGCCATTTCGTTCGAGCTGAAAAAAACCCCATCATTGTCTAGTAGACATAACAAAATTGTAAATATATCGACAAACATCACCTTAGGTAAGACTTTTTTAGGACGCTTAACTTTGTCAGATCACAGTTAAACTCTCCTGCACAATGATCGCCTGGATGGATTCAAGCTCGTGATCAGTCCAAAAGCAATCCACAGAACATCCCCCCCAACCCCCAACCCCCTCTTTTGAACTGCACCCGTGTGTCCGCCGGCATGCCCTTGAATAGCACCAGGCTCTATCACTTGCTAATTTAAACTTTGCTGTGTTCGTGTTTTGAGTGAAGCGCTCTGTTCCACGAAAAGTTGGAATTCTCAAATGATTTCATTTTGGGCTATCGGGATCCGTCACAGCAGCCATGGCGACAGCATAGACATGAACGGAAAAAGAGGCAGTGCCTATAGTAGCAAGTCATTGAGGCTGGTATAAGAAGAGGCCATGTGTAAAAGGATTTCCACAGACCAGAAGTCGCGACCATCCTGCTCCATTAAGGTATTTCTAACAAAGTTCCTACAATTCCCCAAACTTGACCTCTCACCTTTTGTCATTAATCCTCTAAACGAGACACCTATGATTTCGTATTGCTGAATATGTATAGGCTATGCGAGGGACGAGAAGACGAGAGTATGTTGTAGCCATATTGACTAAATACTCTGATGGATGAGGAGTGAGTGGACACTATCTGAGCAGGGTGAGAACACGTACTTATCCGACCAGGGACCATTCCACTCCTTCTTTCCCCAGGGGTTCCTCAGTCGCAGCAGTCTACAGACTCGTCCCCGGAGTTGGAGCTGTAAGGTAATCGAGTTTTGGTACTTATGTTCGAGTACAGTTTGTTTATATTCCCTGACCCAACACCTGTATTGATAATGCTCAAACAAGTTTTTCTATGGCATACATTAAAGAAGATTATTTCGACAAGGTTGAGGACGATTGCAACCATGTAAGTAAGGTCAATTTTGAAATATATCTATATATGTGGAATGCTGAACAGTTTTTAGAAGTCTTTAGGACACTTGATTACAAATCTATTTCTTTTCTCATTTACAGAATTTTTCAAGATCAAAATAGAAAAAGCCACCCCTGAAGGTCTTTTTCACAGTTCAGTTTCAAGTAATTGCAGCTTTTTTAGTCATTGTCCGGTAATAAAAAGGAAACGCTGTCAGGAAATTTTGGAAAACTCTGTTACACATACTTTGAAGAGAAAGCCTGCTACATGTGACATCCGCACAGTTGAAACATATGAAATACATAACTAAAATACGTACGTCTTATTGGTATAAATCTCACCTGTGTGAAGCTGGTGATACTGTAGGCGTGACCCATGTACAAGCCGTTGTAGAGACGAACCTCGGGGGTGGTGGCGTTGGGGGGACGCTACAACAGAGACAGCACGGTCAAAGTAGTGACGGACATACGGGGGTTGGGGAGATATTTCAGGGCTTCTACCGCGTAGGCCTCACCCCACCCCAGCATGCTTGCCTTTGAAATGAATGGGCAAAATGTATGTTATAGCATTACCGAACCACGCCACAAGGTGGTACGTTTAACGATTTTTTATTGCGACACTAGGGAGGTTGAGTTTCGAATTTGGGTCAGCTTTGAACACTAGGTCTCCAACGTGCTTTTCCAGAAGTATACAGTCAATGTTTCAAAAACATATAAAGTGCCACTTAAGAACAAATGCATGAACGTAACACATAGATGCAAGCGATATATCCGCGTTTATGTTGCGTCTGTGGTAGGGTTGTTTTCTAAGTTTGAAATAATAAAATACGGAACTCCAATAAATGTCGAAATCTCAATACGAAGGAGTTTCTGAGGAAAGAGAATCACAGGCGTTTATTAAGTGAAATACGGTACACGATTTTAAATTATTATTTTATTAAAACGGTACTTATCTTATCTACAGCAACACTTACGAAAATACTGCCACCCATCATGGAGTTCATCCTAAAAGAGCGGTAGAGAAGATCGTACAGGTTCTTCTGAATGTTTGATTTGTCTCTGATGTCGATTGTCTCGGATATTCCGCCCGTGAAGTCAACCATTGAATCCTGCATTTTGCCCCCGTCCAGCGCTTCATACCCGCCTCGCAGCCTGTCGGTAATATGGATTATTTATCTAATTGGTAGAATTCCTTCAAGTTAAGAGTTATGTGTGTGTGTCTTCCTTTAGGAATAATCGGAGTATTTGTATTCCCACATAGTTAAAGGGTATTTGTATTCCCACATAGTTAAAGGGTATTTGTATTCCCACATAGTTAAAGGGTATTTGTATTCCCTCATAGTTAAAGGCTATTTGTATTGCCACATAGATAAAGAGTATTTATATTCCTGCTAAGTTAAAGGGTATTTGTATTGCCATATAGTTAGAAAGTATTTGTATTGCCACATAGTTAAAGGGTATTTATTGTTACTTAGTTAAATGGTATTTGTATTCCCACATAGTTAAAGGGTTTTTGTATTCCCACATAGTGAAAGGGTATTTGTATTCCTGCATAGTTAAAGGGTATTTGTATTCCCATATAGTTAAAGGGTATTTGTATTGTCACATAGTTAAAAGGTATTTGTATTCCTTCCATTTGTTTATTGACAGGACAGCTCAATGGTTGTTCTTCTTAGGGATATATAAGGTATTTGAGAGGTTATTTGTTCTCTTGTAGTAAGGATGGGGATGATAAGGTGTATTGGTATTACTGCAGGATGCAGAGTGGTTGCCTGTCTAACTGATAGAGAAAACATAGGTTATTTGTCTTCACGCAAGATCTGTAGAGGTTTCTTGGTGTTCAGGCAGGATGGGTAGATCGATCATCTTGCATTTATCGTGTGGTTGCGTTCAGACTGTGTAAAGAGGAAAGCCCTAGACAACTAGGGCTGGTCACAACTTTGAAATTTCATTCCTCGGAACATGGTCGATTTTAATAAGACTGTTCAATGGCTGCTTATGTAAAGCGATAACAGGCATATACAATCAGGTGATTACATGAGCGATGAAGAAGAAACTTCCCTGAGGCATGCGCAGAGCTAAGGCTTCGACTCACTTGGCGTACGCCTTCTCAAGAAGGGCAGGCCAGAACTCCTCGGGTCTTTCCCTGTTGTAGCAGAATATGAGTCGGTATCCATCAGTCGGGAGATAGTCGTCTATAATCACCTCTTTGAACTCCCCGTACCACCAGAAGTAGAAGTGGAAAATACCTGCGAAAAGATCATAAATATATTATGTATTATAGCATAATCATATTTTGGATGTGTTGTTTATAGTATGTGATTAATCATTATTATATTTATTTTTGAAGTTTCATTGTTCATTGTTTATGTAATGGCGTGTATTTTAAAATTCTCGTGGTTTAACATTTTTAAAATTTAAATATCGGGTATTTCTTATAATCCTTTCAATGTCGTAATATGGAACGATATCAATGCAAGATATGTCATGCTTAATATTTGTCTTTTCAGTTTACCTGCATAATCTGGCCCAAAGCCTTGATCACGGGGGACAACTCTGTCTAACTGTTTCCGGTGAGCCGTAGCCAAGATGGCGGCACCAGCCACGAACCAACAGTTACCTGCAAAGAGATAACGAAATGATCGGTGTATATACTAAGATATTAATTTTTAAACTCTTGATGTGTGAATTCCGCCATGTCAGAATATTTATAGCTTATGCAAGGCATCTACAAATCCTGATAATCATGACACCGAAGGTTACTCTAACTGTAAAACGCATGCAGACGCTCATCGGCTCTGTTATCCGGACACTGCTTAACTCGGATTGTAGGATTGTAGGAGTCTTGGGCTGATATGATAGTCTAATATAGTTAAAACGGTATGCGTGTTTGTGTATGTCTATCTTCCTCAATACAAGATATAAACATCTTTACATCGATTAAACTTGTTTAGGTATATGAAATAATAATCAACATCCTTAGTTATCATCAAGACGGCTCCTGGGTGTGACGCATGAGAAAAATAGAAAGATAGAAAAGAAACTATGAAAACTCGCAAAGGAAAGTAAGTAATTTAACAAATCGTTAACGCATCTCATAAAATGTTCATAGTTTCATGTAACTATTAATTTTAACAAGTATATATTCCATACCTATCTGTCCTTGATCAAGGTCATGCCTTCTGGCCTCGTTGAAAATAAAGACGGGGTTCTTCGATATGTCCTGTAAGAAATAACATGTGCCACAGTATAGAGATATTGTAGGTTATACCTATTCATACCACATCGCATCGCATCGCATCGGGTTAAGAGGTTAGTTAATGGAATGTCGGATTTAAGGACGTCTCATGCAGGCATGATATGTACACATTTATAACAAAACACATGCAATGGCAAGAGGGAGTTTTAGATATGAGTAATGTAGAATTTCAAAGAATGCACTGTATTTTATAGATATTCAAGTTGCAGTATATTTTTGATTTGATAGGGGTTCGTTATGATTCGAGGTATTTTTAATCGTCCAATCAGGGCATCGCTATCTTGATAGTAGAGAGAATACACACACATGTACATCCGTCCATAATTATGCAATTTCTTTGTGATATTTCAAAATTATTAATTTTTAAGGCTACTGCAAATTATTAAAAGGTTCGATCGTGCAGTCTGTGCTATTTGTAAAGGCTAAGGGCAAGCTTATTTCGCACCCAAGTGCTGAAGCTAAGCACCATGTATTCAACAAGCAGTTAGACATTGTGTCAATCATAACAAATACGATCAAACAATTTGATATATTTCGTTGAAAACACACCAGCGTTTGTATGCAGTGACGGCGACACAGTCTATGTAACTCGTATGAATGTAAACAGTCGGGTGAGTGAGTTTAAAGAAACCACGCAGACAGTCTATACACCTGTATAAATTTTATTCATTCACCCACGCGTGTTTACCCCTGTGTACTAGACCAGTCAGCAAAATAGTTCTCATTGTTGAAACAGGTCAAATACCGGGGTCCTCTTCAACGCAGCGTTAGACCTTTTTTAATGACACGCGCTGTATAGCAATGTTCAATCTGTGTGAGAAGCGGCTATTGAGATACAACAAGGTTTTGATTTATCTTCATATTATATAGAGAATCTCACCCACGCCCCCTCTGGTATTAAATAAAAGCACCTCTAAAAGAAACTTATCACTAATTGAAATGAAACCATGGACAATGTTTATATGAATGTTGACAGTTAATATTTATCATTTATAAGGTCTAACACCTAAATGTGAGGTTTTGTAATTTGTGATAAAGAAATACTGACAATGAGGTGAGAATCATGCGATCTTGCAGGTGGTGCAGTGGCACGTTTCTTAAGTTAACAAAGTGATCGCACGAAAACGAAAATAAAAGTTATCTTTTGTAAGACAATCCTTTTAAATAAAAGTTTTAGAACAAATGTTACACGTTCGTTTAAAGGAGTATGATATTGGAGTCAAATTTGTCAAACTTTATTAATGATGTTAATTTATCGAGGTTGTTTCTGAATATCACAATTTTAAAGCTTATCAGTTCAGGATAAACACCACAAACAGTTTAAAGGTGATATTTGTGATCGAAAATCGGACAGTGGTGCGCGCCAATGACTCAAACGTAATTTTGGAAACTTTTCTTCAACAGACACAAGGACAAATATTATTATAATACTGATATTCATGTCATATTCCGACTTATTAACATCTATATGGCTGTTTTTGTACTATCATTGAAAACAGGAAATATGCTAATTTTGGCAATTTAGAGATAAAGATGCAAGTTTAGGGAGGAGCATTTAACTTCATTTAGGGTAGATGGTATCGTGGCTCTTATCTAAGCCACATAAAATTCACGAAACATACTCTGTGTCACTTTAAGCATAGCGAATCCATTTCGATACCTTAAATAATCAAAATGTATTCACACACAAAGTATACTACTGCCCCTTTTACAATCAACTTCAGCATTTCGGTCCTCATAAAGAGAAAAATTAACAATAAAAAAACCTTCGGGATGTAAAATGTGAGAACGAGAGTCTGAAATGATTTTGGATCCCTAGTGGCTTTACATGTTTAATGCTTACAACTGGTTATGTCAAATAGCATGTTCAGACGTTTTTGGAGATTGGTTGATATTTCAAAAGTATAAACTTGGGAATTTCGTTGGCTTCGTTGTATCATAAGAGTAATAAATTGCCGTGTTTCTTTAGCCGATGTTTATATCTACACATGTTCACACACAGGCATAATGTGTTTTAATTACACGAGCGTTGATATATGTCACTGCATTATCTCACATGGGCGAGTTATAAATCTGTATTTTTTCACTGGGAATGAAAAGTACAACAGTGTTGAATCCTAACTTGTATGATAAACGTCTCATATCTAGGTTATACACGGTACACAAGGAAAGTCTTACCTAATGTCTGCATGTTTTCCCTTCAGTAAGCAGAGCATAAGAGGGATAATCAGTATGATAAGGATGTTTATATAGCTCTGTAGGAGGGAGGATATTCAAGGTAAAGAAAGTACACAAACGTGTAAAAAAGACCTGCGATGTGATTTGTTTTTGACACAAAACTCACCGGTCATCTTTTAGATTTCAACGGCACACATCTCTTTTGGCACATTATATTAACAACTTAGTGAAAGCGTGGTATGTTTCTAATAAATTTGGCGGTTCGGAATTTAGTTGTTATTATTTCTTAATGCTTGGCTCAACGTTTAATCACTTACAATTCTAAATTTAATCTTTTGGATTGTCAAATGTACGATGACGCATTCTCTCCCCACAGAGGTAGCTCCGTCATAAAGTTGTATAAAGTAAGAGCAACCTCTGTTGAGAGAGGATGACGATGATCTGAAAGACAGTTATATTTGGTTCATATATATCATATAATCATATATGTTTTAAAGGCACTAGTGCACACTTTTACGGTTTAAATTGGCTATTTTAAGGTTTAAGAGGACTTATGCATTCACTTAAGCTTTCTATCGATGCAATGAAATACTTAAAATTCTTTACAACTGACCTGCAATCAACAATGAAAAATTTTAGACAGCCGCTGTCGGCTTGGACATATAACAAATCTATGGTCAGCTGTGCACAAAACGGAAACATTATAGACAGTTGAAAGCGGCTGAACTATTATTATGTGCAGCTGTTGAATTTACCTAAACTCTGAACTGAGAACAAATAATGAATTATGTTTTATGAAAGCAATGTTGTAAATAAACGGATTTAATAACACAGCATTAGTATTGCTATTTGATTGACCAAAGCGGCTGCCGTTTCCGCTTTTTTGGTTATATGTTATTTAAATCGTTTGAGAGACGAATTAGATTGGAATTACTTTCTCCTAGCGTAGGATAATACAACAAAGGGATGTAATTCGGTGATAGGTGGCGCTATATGAGAGTATATAAGGTGTAAGATATTCGAATGTTCATTCTCGCTTGTTGTGCACCACGGACGCATTGCGACATGGAAACTTCCGGTCAATCCAGCAACCCGATTAATGAAAAACTTGATGAGATCCTACAGCGTATGGACTCTTCGCAGGTGGATCTGGAACGAACGATAGATACTAGAATCCAGGCAAGTCTCGAGGATGTGCAAGAGCGGTTTGCAAAAACATCTAACGAAATTCAAAAACTCAAGGCCGAGAAAGAATTGACTTGGTTAAGAGAAGGGAATCGTATCCAGCACACTTTCAACGCAGAAACACTCGAGGCACTACGACAGATAGAATTTGGCGCTAAATATAAGAAGCTTGATTACGTTAAAGAGATTGTGCAGAATGAAATCCATAGGATAGAGAATCGCAATAAACTAATACGAATAGCAGATTCTTCTGAAGCGGGTTGGGAGACGGTTCGTCACTACGTCTCACGTGACCTAGCCGAAGATTCCGATGACGACAGGCGAATTACACGTGCAGAGAACAAAGCCATTAAGAAGATCAAGACCAAGAGTCTGCGATCTTCACGTGGACTCCCGTATAGACAGACGTCACGTCCTGTCTCCAGCTCCCAGTCCGTGCAGTCGGGTGGGAGTGCGTTGCACGCTCACTCTGTGTCTACTGGGTCTCAGCTTTTTCGTGGCCGGGGAGGTCAAAGGTCGGGAGCATGCTTCCACTGCGGTGACTTCTCTCACTGGCGTAGGAATTGCCCCCTCTACATCAGCAAGCCTGCCACGTCGGACCGACAGAGTGCAATTTGAACAGGACGGATATAGCGATACGAAAGTTAAGTATACAAGTTCTCATGATTCTCTAACGAAACCATCCGATAATCACAGGTTAACAACAGATTATTATGAGTATGAACAGGGACAGGCAGAGATTATGGTCAAAGGTAGATTGAAAGAAAATATATCGTTTTGGAAATTCATTAATGCAAGTGAATTTGTCCTCGATATCATTGACAATGGCTACAAGATACCTTTTTATTCATCCCCTCAGATAATGGACAAGCGGAATAACAGATCAGCGCTCTGTAATGGTGACTTTGTTGAAAGGGCTATCAGCGATTTAGTTCAGAAGGGTCTTGTTGTTCTGTGTAAGAAGAAACCTACAATAGTTAGTCCTCTTACAGTTGCAACTCAGACGTCTGGCAAGAAAAGACTTATCTTAGATCTATCACTACTGAATAAGCATGTATGGAAATGCTCTGTGAAATATGAAGACTGGCGTACAGCCCTTATGTATATAAACAGAAATGACTGGTTGGTGAAGTTTGACATTCATTCGGCTTATCACCATATCGATATTTTCGAGCCTCATACTGATTTTTTAGGATTTTCGTGGGGTATTGGTGAGGACCGAAAATTTTACAAGTTTGTAGTTATGCCATTTGGTCTCACAACCGCTCCTTACGTGTTTACTAAAGTAACGCGTCAATTGGTAAAGTATTGGCGATTTCAATCTTACAAATGTGTAACATTTCTTGATGATGGGATCATGTCAGGTGATAGTTTGTGTAGTGCAAGAGCAAATGGGATTGCTATAAAGAATGATTTGATTAAATCTGGTTTTGTACCAAAGGTTGAAAAGTCGCTGTGGGAGCCTAGTCAGGTCGTAGAGTGGCTTGGTCTTATTATTGATACCAGAGTTATGATGTTGTCCATTCCTACACGCAGGTTAGACAAGTTGTCTTCGTCGATTCGGCATTTGTTACAGCACACAGGTAAAGTCTCTGTTAGATCAGTTGCTTCGGTTGTTGGTCAGATTATTTCCATGAAGATTGTCGCGGGTTCAGTCTGCCAGTTGATGACAAGATCGTTGAGTATTCAGACTCTAGAGGCTTTCTCCTGGAATGATTATATTACCCTCTCTCCTGTGAGTATAGATCAACTGACGTTTTGGAAAGATAATCTGCATGATCATAAGGACTGTATGCTTATCGAACAATCTGTGGTCTCCAAAATTGTTTATAGTGATGCAAGTTCCAGTGGATATGGTGGATATTGTGTTCAGGTCGGTAATAGCGAGGTAAATGGACATTGGTCTCTTGAAGAGGCAACTAAGAGTTCAACCTGGAGAGAGCTGATGGCTGTACTTGTGGTTCTACGAAGTTTGTGTAGTAGGTTAACCTCGCAGCGTGTCAAATGGTTCACTGATAATACAAATGTTGAATCAATAGTTTCTAAAGGTAGTATGAAACCAGACTTACAAGCAGTAGCCAGAACCATATTTGATGTGTGCTTATCTCATTCTATACATTTGGAAATGCAGTGGCTTCCTAGATCGTTGAATGAAAAAGCTGACTTTCTTAGTAAGGTAACTGATTACGATGATTGGGGTGTTTCCCAACTTATATTCGAGAATCTTGAAAGGATGTGGGGGAAATATGACATAGATAGATTTGCATCTCATTATAACGCAAAGGTGCCGAAGTTTTGTTCAAGATTCTGGGATCAAGGATGTTCTACTATAGATGCATTCACAGAAGATTGGGGTGATACAAATAACTGGATTGTGCCACCTGTGTATCTCGTTTGTAGAGTACTAGCTCATATGAAATGTTGCAAAGCGAAAGGTACCCTAGTTGTGCCTGCTTGGTATTCAGCCAGTTACTGGCCTCTGTTGTGTCCGAGAGGAATGTTTATACCCGAAGTGCTTGATTTTGTATATCTACCAAGAGATAAGGAAGCCTACGTACCGAGCCGGATGTCCGGGGGAATGTTTGGTGAAAGGGATTTGTCATTTGACATGTTGGCGATCAAAATGAAATGCTGATGATTTTATTCTATTTACAGATGTCTTTGAGATTGCGTACGCTGATGACATACAGGGGCTTCCACGCACAGCCAAAAATTTGGTTAGTAATATTCCTGAATTGTTACGGTTTGCTCGAGCCGATTCAACAAATAAGAAATATGACTATGGAATACAACGGTGGCTCAGGTGGGCTAACAGTAACGATATGCCTACACGTTTTCCCATAAGACCTTTACACTGTGCTATTTACTTAGTTTCTGTGATGCAACTTAGCCATTCCTTCTCGCCTGTACAAACAGCTTTTTATAGCATTCGTCATGCCCATACTATTATAGGTCTGCCTAGTCCAACAGAGAATTGTTTAGTTAAAAATGTCCTGGAGGCTTCTAAGCGCAAATTGGCTAAGCCGGTGTGTAAAAAAGAGCCTATTTCTATTGATATCTTGGAAAGATTGGTTGAGTCTTATTCTGCTTCAAATAGTTTGAAAGATGTTCGGATTGTGACGATGTGCCTCCTTGCCTATGCAGGTTTCCTTAGATCTGCAGAGCTTCTTTATTTGAGACGTTCTGATGTTTTGATATATGAATCTTATATGATGGTTTTCATAGAGAAATCAAAGACTGATATGTATCGAGATGGGGCATGGTTGTTGATCAGTAGGACAGGTTCCACGATGTGTCCAGTCATGTGGATGGAGAGATATCTGGCGCTGACAGAGATTCCCGAGGAATCACAAGATTATTTGTACAGGAGCATTTCGAAATGCCGTGATAAGTATGTCCTTAGGAGAGAAAACAAGCCTATGACGTATTCGCGTTTGAGAGAGTTGTTTATCGAAACGTTGTCCCCTTTCGTTTCCGATATAAAGAAATATGGTTTGCACAGTTTGCGTGCTGGCGGTGCCTCAGCAGCTGCTAATAGTGGCATCCCTGATAGGATGTTCAAGAGGCATGGTAGGTGGAAGAGCGAAAACGCCAAAGATGGTTACGTCAAAGACTCTGTAGAAAAGCGTTTGCAAGTGTCTCAGTCACTTGGCCTTTAGTTGCCCGTTCTTTGAGTCTCGCGGTGGTGCACAGCATAGCCTTCCAATGTGTGTTATGTTATTTGTTGTATGGTGTTGAAAGGGCTAGGAGAAATGTTATTTAAATCGTTTGAGAGACGAATTAGATTGGAATTACTTTCTCCTAGCGTAGGATAATACAACAAAGGGATGTAATTCGGTGATAGGTGGCGCTATATGAGAGTATATAAGGTGTAAGATATTCGAATGTTCATTCTCGCTTGTTGTGCACCACGGACGCATTGCGACATGGAAACTTTTTGAGTTTTTAATAATTGAAAATTAATTGATTGTGTAATATGTTTCAGATATCGGCCTGTCGCCGTCTGTGGAGTCCTGTCTGTGAGGGCTGTGGCTTGTCGCCGCCTGAGAGGTTTGACCCCGTCGTTTGGTCAATTGCCGTCTGTGAGGCTCGTCGCCGTCTGTGAGGCTCGTCGCCGTCTGTGAGGCTCGTCGCTGTCTGTGAGGCTCGTCGCCGTCTGTGAGGATTGTTGCCGTTTGAAAGGCTCATGGCGTTTGTAGTTTCAGGTTTATTTGAAACAAATCTCCACACTTTTTCTTTCACGCAATAAAGCGGTGGTGCACAGCATAGCCTTCCAATGTGTGTTATGTTATTTGTTGTATGGTGTTGAAAGGGCTAGGAGAAAAGCAAAATCTTAATATTTCCGATATCGTAGTTCATGCGGATTTATTGTAACGTAACATTTAAACGCACTAGTGCACACCAATATTTCGTTAACACAACGAATGCACAGATACTGCATATCTCTCGATATTACTCACTATCCTCACTCAAGTAATCTACCTCGTAAGGTATTTAACAAATATTTACGTATTCAGGTAGTAAAGTGGATTTTTAAAGGCCGGAAGTATTTAATGTTACGTTACATTAAATCCGCATGAACTACGATATCGGAAATATTAAGATTTTGCTCATAACCAGAAAAGCGGAAACGGCAGCCGCTATGGTCAATCTAATAACAATGCTAATACTGTGTTAGCTAATCGTTTAATTTACAACATTGCTTTCATAAAACATATTTTATGATTTGTTCTCAGTTCAGAGTTTAGGTAAATTCAATAGCTGCACACAATACTAGTTCAGCCGTTTCCAAGTGTCAATAATTTATCCGTTTTGGCACAGCTAACCATAGATTTTTATATGCCTAAGCCGACAGCGGCTGTCTTAACGTGTTCATTGTTGACTGCAGGTAAATTGTAAAGAATGTTTAGTATTTCATTGCATCGATAAAAAGTTTAAGTGGATGCATAAGTCCTCGTAAACCTTAAAATAGCCAATTTAAACCGTAAAAGCGTGCACTAGTGCCTTTAAGATAAGTCATAAATGGAGTTTACACATCTAAACAAGGCATGGGGGTCTAAACAAGGCATGGAAATCTAAACAAGGCATGGAAATCTAAACAAGGCATGGATATTATTTATTGGTATATATAGCCTATAAGGGATGCTGTTAACTGGATGGACTTATCTATTGCATGACTCAACAACAAAACAACAACATATTTCAATATTTAAATATCATATTCACCATTTAATGAACATAAAGTATCTCAATATTGACAATCGGCATGGTTCTTTACTTATTGCAGTGAGTATGCATAACCACTCACCATTGGTCTCTTCCAGACGACCCTTCCATAGCGTCCCGAGAGCCTGCCTTTGACGTAGAGGGATTTATCTTCGGGCGGGAAACTCCCGTCCAGGAAGTAGGAGTTTGCTTGCAGACATTCCTTCCTGATCTCGGAGAAACTCTTCCTGTACGTCATCCTCTATCAGAGTAGCTTCCTGCAGAATAAAGAAGGATGCTTTATGTTCTCTTCGCAGCAAGGGGATCGTACTTACAGGGTTATGATGCAGAATATATGTATATATGGGAGTTTAGGTTATATAAGTTAATTTGTGGAATATGACCCTGGATTACATAGATGATGAATCATTTATTTCCTGAAAGTAACATATGTTACCAATTTATATCTCCTAAGCAGATAAGAAGTATTCTATAATATTTTACTGATATATAACATATGTGTATTGAGAAATTAACGATGTCCGTTCATATTAAGCTATTTCTAGCGCTTTTTATCCCACAGGTATGTGATACCATGGGATAAAGTTGTCGCCCTGTCCGTCCGTCCGTAATTGGCAGAACTCATTCTGAAAATTTGCGTGAGTATAAACAACTTACTGGAGTAGTGCATTTTGACATTCTGAAAATTTTGTATTGACTTAAGACCCTAAACAAGGATATCTTATACAAGGATATCTTATACAAGGATATCTTCGTTTCTGGAACAGAATTCCAAAACCTCTCTTACTGAAACTTTGTATGTGCATTACCCACCACCTCAACCGATACATTTTGATATTTCAGATATGTCATCGCCTGATTACTCTTGTTCCTCATTTGCATAAACTCATTGGATTTAGAATATATTGAACGGTTTTAATCACTCGTTAAAAGTATACCTTGGGCAAATATATTTTACTGGGGAAGAAGTTAGAATAATCGAAATTTCCAAAATTAAAAAAAAATCAAATGATTCGTTGGAAAATATTTCCTATCCTTGAATCAACATAAATGAAATCTTCTCAAACAGAAAATGATATGTTACCATATTGATAACAAACAAAATAGCACAATATAGTAAACATATGGTTTGCACAAACAGCTTGAAATTATGACATTAAGTGAGTGACATTCAAGTTATGAAACAAGATTTGTCAAACGTTAACATATGCTGCTCCGTTATACATTTTATCAAATATCTAAACATAGTGTTATCAATTATTTCCTGAAAGATCAATATGTGCTTTCAGCTCCGAATTCTGATGAAGATGACACGACAAAAGACTGGGGACCTTTAACCCTGCCAATGTGGAAAAACTTTACAGTCAGAAATTAAGTATCACCGTTCTCCTTTGTTGGTTTAAACCTAAGAAGCAGAGTTTCAAACTATATTATCTAATCTTTTAGTTGTAGTCTACCATGAATCTGTCAAGATTGCTTCTACATTTTATATTTTGTTTATCTCTGTGTATACTGTTTATATGTACTGCTTCATGTATTTGTGCTGGTGAGCCTACACTCAGAAGAAAACATCTATCTATCTACCTTTCATTCTTAGAGTAAATTGGACTCTTTTCAATTCTACATTTATATTTCAAAAAGTAGGAAAACAAGGATTTATCAGATAAAGTGATACAGCAAATTGTTAAGTGTAAAGGTAAGGCAGTATTTGTGTGCACACCTGAGTAGCAAACTGGTAGTAGCTTTAATTGGGTAGAACCGTTTGAAAGCGGTGTCAATCAGATGTAAATTACGTCAGGTAATCGTGTGTGTATGCTTGAGTAATCAGGGCCTCACAAAGCAACCTTAAAGTGACGAAGATTATGTTTAGTAAATTCTTTATGTTGCTTAAATCGAGCCAACATATCATATGACCTGAGTTATGTTGAATTTGCCAATCTAAATTTGCAAAATTTATGACACTTTCTTGTTTTTAATTCAACTATTGCGCCACTGTCCGGTTCTCGACCCAAAATTGCGTTTTTCCCCTGTTTATTGTCACTAGGCTAACTGAGAAGCATTGAGATGTTAATTTTCAGAAACAACCACTACTTCATGATCGATGAAACAACACAATTTATGAAGAATGACATATATGACCCCAAGAACAGAGTCTGTGTTCCTTTAAGGTTAACCTTGTGTCCGTGACGCCAAGATTGCCTTATTGCCTTACAATCGCATTAGTTCTCTGTGAAAGGAGGCCCAGCTCATTAGGCTAGTTTATTAAAATCGTTATCTTTCGTCGAGTCTGTACTTTCATTTCCAATACCCTGATATATTACCTCTCTTGCCTTAGAAATAAACACATTGTTTTGCAGTATGTGATCAGTGTGTGGAAATCTGTCAAATTGTCATTTTGTCCGTGGTTCTCTGTACTGTCACGAAGTCCATATCTCAGACGATAAGTTATTACATCTCATAAATGACATTTTATTCGTTCCCTTTTAGCTTACTTTGTGCCATATCGAAGAGTTCATGTCCGTCGAAATGAAAACAATAAAATATAAACTGTTTTAAATGTTGAGAGTTTTAAAGTAACAGCTGACTTAAACCACGTTCTATAAGACATCTCTTTTTCCTGTAATGCTTGAAAACGATGAGTATCTACCAGGACTCGTTAATGCCATGCGATGAACATAGTTTTATCTACATAGAATTTTAATAGTTCTCTTTCCTATAAACGCATCATCTGAAATGTCTATCTAATGTCTAGTTTGCTAATTTATATCCTCGTGACAGAAAATACTGTAAAATTACAATACAATTGAAAATAGATAACAGGCAAAATGGTCCCATTAATTCGAGGACATTATCATAGACTAGATGACCCATGAAATTGGCTGAATGGTCTATTTCCCTTGTCCAGACGGTTGTAAGTTGTATTCAGGCTCAGGGTCTGTTCCAGTCGTTCCCTTTTTATTACTTCATGGACTAGAAAAATAATCTCGGAGTTTCTGAGATTTTCAGAATAAACGTCTAAAAAAGATGCAATTAACTAGCAACAGTAAGAGAAAACGCTCTGTGTCTATTGATAAAATTGTAGATTCACGTTAAAACTATATGGCCCTTGAAATCAGTTCTGACTGGACGGTAAATTGATAATTGGACAAAAACGTGTAGAATGACGTCGGATCAAAAGGTCAAGAACAATTTGTCGATTTCTTTATTTCATCGTCCTAATGGATTAGTAATTTGGTAAATTCGTAGAACAACGATAAATCCTTTGGTTTTAAGTGTAAAAACTTATTTGCTATGAAAAAGTTTGTGTATCGGAGTATGAATGTGTGTGGCGTTTAATGCTTAATAAACTGAAGTTGTACACTAACGTCTCTGTGGTATTACACAATCTGAATTTGTATTTGCAATTGCTGATGATGTTATAGATTATGTCTCTGCTTAAAGATATTTAGGTTACTGGTTATACGAAAATCTATCCTAATTTTACTGCTAAAGAAATAGCAAAATCTGCTAGCCGCGCGCTGGAGTAATTATCTGTAAATCGAAATTTATGGGGGTAGCCTGTATTCTGTATGTGTGAAAGGCCGCATATGAAAACCTGTTTCAACCAATTTTGTCATGTGGTTCAACGGTTTGGGGAATTACTCCGAAATAGACAGGTCAGCTGTCACAATTAACGCCGTTCAAAATAAGGCGTGTTGTTTTTGCTAAACTGAAGGTAGGAAGACCCAAACCTTAGTCGTACGTGGCGATATGGGTTGGTCCGCTCCACAAACTAAACAGCACGTTGAAATTCTACGCTGTTGGTGTTGGTTACATTTAACCAACAGTATAAGAATTCTCAGTGCAGTTAGCAAATGGTCCCTCAGTTTAAAAAAGTCCTGGTTTAATTGTTATACAACAGTATTCAGTCTTGGCATTTATCTGTAAATGCTATATTTTGATATTTACTTCTGCTAACAATCATCCAGTAACTAAAGATAGGGAAGATTGGTTTCATCAACTTTAGAATGACTGTGAGCAATGTAATGGAAATAAGTTACGGATCTACTGCCTGTTTAAACATTCGTTTAATACAGGAGTCCATATATCTCTGCCTCTCTTCACATCTCAGTACTCTTTAGGAAATTACGCTGTTGCACTTTCACTTTTAATCAATAGAATAGGTAGATATACTCGCCCTAAAGTTCCCCTTGAACTAAGAACATGTAAACTTTTTATATAATAATATTGAGGATGAATTCCATTTTCTCATGGTTTGTGATTTTTACTCAGATTTAAAAATGGATTCCGGAAATCCGTTTCGTCAGCTGATCCTTCTTTTCTACACCTTGACCCGACTGACCAGCCTGATTACCTGTCATCAAGCAGCAGGATCTGTAAGCCACTTGCTGCACTAATTAATAATATGTACCGGAGGAGGCTGCGCCTTCCTTTAACTTTTAATAAACTCAAACCATGCCTTTTATTCAATGTTATATCCAATGTTCTTTATTTACATATATAATTTTTTTTATTATGAATAGTGTATTATGGTGTCTCATAGGCCTTTTATGGCCGGGGGCTTTAACTATATCTGATTTTAGGTCTGTAATATGTTTTATTAAACTATACATGTACCATTTGTAACATCACGCGACACTTAAATAAACTTGTTTTCTTCTTTTTTCTTTCTTCTTCGTATACATCTGCTCTAAAGATCTATGCTTGTAAGCTCGTTGTCTTCCGAAAGGTTCTGTGGGAAGGGTACTAACCGTATGTTTTCTACAGTCAATTTTAGAGCATTAAAATCTTTTTATATAATGTGCTTTTTAACATTTATAACTGAACAGTATACATTAACTCATATTTGTCTCATATGAGTTTCATTAAACTAACAATTCATTACCGATTAACATTAACATCATTAACTAACTCAGTTACCTTTGTCTGTCTGTCTTTCTGTCTCTCTCCCACACACTCTGCCTGTCTGGCTCTGACTCTCTCCCCTTCTCTGTTTCTGTCTCTCTGTCTAAGTCTCTGTCTCTCTACCCTGTTATATATCTTTGTACCTTCCCCTCTCTTTATAACGTATATGAGCGGCATTACACGCCATTATCGTTAGTTAATCTAGTGTGAATAAAAAAATCAAATGGATCCAAGCTATCGCATTATGCAACAGCTACATGAAAATAATATCGTTATGCTATGAGCTCATGAAAAGCCACACAACCCATATATGCAGACACGTTGGCGAACAAATGCTATCGTTTGTTATACCAACCGAAACAGGAAATAAAAAGCTGTCACACCATGTCAGCAAACTACCTTGTTTCTTCTTGAACTCTATACACCGGTGTTTGTAAACATCTACACCTTCTCTGTATGTATCCACTGAACCATAACCTCCTCACGCCTCTGCTTGGAGGTGGCTCTGTCCTTATTGTCGGCCCCATTATCGATTTGTCTACACAGGTACGCCGTTACATATGGTGTCGCTAATCAAATACGGACTTGTGACACTATCAATCTACATACCTTGCTCAATTTGCACTGGTGTCGGCTTCAGGTGATTGACAGTCAGATCAGCATAGTCTTGTTCCAAACATATCCACGATTCTTGATCTGTCCACAGGTCAAACTTCAATCACAGGTGCAGACCAATACAGTCCTCCCCAGGTATATTTTCCAGGTGTTGTCTCCTCAATATACCCCCAACTAAGCGTCTTACTAGCCCAGCAAGCGAAATTTCTCCTTGTCACGCTTCAGTGCATGTAATTTATGAAAATGCAAAGCAGCTCTTGAGTCGCTCGCGGGTATAGACACACATCCGCTAGTCCCGTACTTGTTATGATATTTTTACGCACATCTGTTTGGGATCGATATTCTCAATATCGCCACGGCGACCTAATAAGCGGTTCGTTAAAGCCGGTAGTGCGCTGGCGCTTGACAAGTGCTAGTCTTTTCTTTTAGATGAACCCAGGCTACCATAGTACGTGTAATATATTATTCATAATAACTCCTCGGCGTTTATGCTACCCCGGGCTGTTTTTACCTATCCCGTCCTAGCGTGACCTAGTTAAACGCTTTTAGGTCTACCTGTTGGGTGTCATGGCTGGGTGACTCGGTTCGGCGTTCAGGGTCGATATGAAAATGTCTGGGTGAACGCTGTCGAGGTACTTGAGGCAGTTTACAATCGTTTGCTGTTTTAAGGTTGTTGGTTTGAATCACAGGCCCTCGGATCATTAAAAAAAAATATTAAATTTTTTTAAAAAAATTTTGAGAACACCCCCTGAATAGAATTGTTCCTCTGTTAATAGTATATGGAAGAGGAACAATTCTATTCAGGGGGTGTTCTCAAAAATTTTTTTTTTATTTTTAATATTTTATTTTAATGATCCGAGAGCCTGTGGTTTGAATGCCACTGAATATTCAACCTGTCACTATCGATATAAATGGAAATACGTATAAAGAGCCCGGGCCTCGAATCGCGCCAGGTGCTCGATCACTTTTTCTGCAGTAGAGAACTGATCTCAAAGCAATAAGGTTTGGGTGTAATGGTACACGGATTTTCAACGCAGTACAACCTATTGTTCGCTTGTTCCAGCCAAAGCTCGCTTGTCTCACCGCAATGCATAACCACAGTTGTGTTGCGGACGTTCTCCTTGCAATAATACTAGCAGCCGCAATGCAAGAGAAGTACTGTTGAAAGTGGCGTTAAACCCCAAATCACCTCACCTCAGTTAAACAAAGCAGTTGTTAATTTCCATTACTTGTAAATCGTTTACTTAATTATGAAATGCTATCTTATGTAACTATGTAGATATTATTTAATTGATCAAGGCTAAACATCCGCTGATAACGATTGGTGACTAATTCTTCATTGGTTCAAAACACAGGCGCCAGACTCTGAATGTACAGTATCATGAAAGTATATATATGTAGCTATATAAGATTAACAAGGTCTGACACTAGTAACAGAGTCGTGTCTGCAATAGGACCGGAAATGGTTTCCTGGCTCGGTTACCCTCTATAAACTTCGTAGACAGATCCCAGTTCGCATTTCCGGTCCTATTGCAGACATATTACTCTGTCAGACCTTGTTTATGTTATTAAGTTACGTGTATATATACTTACATGTTATTGTACATTCAGAGTCTGGCGCCTATGGTTCAAAAGTATCAAAAGTGAAATAAAACACCGGGGACTATGAAAACAAATGGTATCAGTCTATGTCTACAGACCTAATTAAGTATTAATTGGCTGGAAGTTCAGATATAACATGCTCACATTTGCTGGTTGGTTCTCAGGCAGGGTGTGAGATAACGCTGTAAAATAAAAAGAAACCGTTGAGGTCGATGCGGAAATAATTTGACTGAGTAAGAAGCTGGGGATGTCGGATCAATCCAATAAAAACCAAACTACACATTGACTGCATATTCCTCAGCAAGCGCCAGTTAAAATAGCGGTGAGTTAAGCCTTGCTTACTTTCCTACTTAATTTCTGTGTTTGTCCTTAAGCAAATTGCAGCTTAACTTCACAATGGTTCGAATCGCTGATTTGATCTAAAACAACATAAATAAAAATAAGGACTTTTGCACTCTAATGTCATTTCGATATGTTGAAGATATATTTAAAATCTGAACATAATCGGTACAGCAATACAGATTTTAGAATTCCGACAAATCGCCGTGTAGTCAAACCTTCGGGATTTCATAACAAACCGAGCTGTATTGTTCTTTGTGGACAGAAGGTTTCGTTGTTTGGAACAGAAAAGACATTAACTTATTATCACCCTGCTACATCTTTGTCGAATATATCAGAATATTGCTGGAGGTTGGAGGATAATACGGTGTTAGGTTGTGTTGCATAACTCAAGTTGTAACAAAGTCATATAGACAAGTGTTAAATTTGCAACATCTGCAGAGACGAGGTGCCTGATGTTACCTATTGTTCTCGAGATCAGGAGAAAATAACAAGATTTTCATGTCTTGAGTAGGGATTGATAGGACATTGTGTGCTGAGAACATCTCCACAATCTCCATGGCATATGGTCACAGAGAAGGTTTAGTTCGTGAGAAGATTCTGTTCTGTGATCAATGTTTATATACCTGATACAACTCTATAAGAAATACATGTATGCCAAAAAGCTTGCAATCACTTGTACATTTCCTTTAACATCCACAACTCGAACTTCTACCAACCGTTGAAATTTAACCTCATACCATGTTAGATTTCCACCTTTATCAAAGATCTACAGTAACTACGTAACTGAAAGTTTTATCTAGTATATATCTAAAAAAAAATCCGAGATAAAAGTTATCATAGAAGACAAAAATTGGAATGAAAACCTCACCATTTCGAACTGCATTACCATTAAACCGCAGAGGGCTGTCGTGCTGAAAATGTTTGACAGTTGTTCTGGTGGAGAGGGATATTTTATGGGCGCTTTATAATTGGGTGACGACGTGTGGTCAAACATATACGCTAAATGCATTTGCATTTGGTTTGGTATGCATGAAAGTAAACCGTCAGAGAAAACCCTTAGAACCTTTTATTTACATTTAAAACAACGTCGGGTTTATGGTTTTGATATGTCTACTAAACCCTCTTGTATTCTTCCCTACACCTTAGTTATAAAGAACCCCTACCCCTAAAGAATCAATATGCATGAATAAGTCTGCAAAAAGGGGGTATTCACCCTTGGGATTCGCCCATTTTACGGTCTATTTTTGTAAAAGAAAATTGCAAGAAGGAAGGGGATTGCATGATTCTAACCTTTCCACTACTGTTGCTGAGTATCCAATTGATTCGGACTGAATAAACTATACATGCATATATTTTATATTAAGAAAGAAAACATATGCTTGAAAAGATGTTTTATTAATTCTGAATTAATTGCTATTAATGGTAACAAAATTGATTAATTTTAAACTGATATAAGTTAGTAGTAATATCATGAAACATCCCCAGTACAAATATAGATAGAAAAATATTCCATGCGGTCCTCATAGAGTCTAACTTGTTTAGAGTTACCCCCCTTTGGTCACTCTGGGAGCGAGCTTTTTGCAATCGTCGAATCTTTGAATTTAGACAATGTCTAAGAAGTCACATCGGTGTAAGTAAAAACATTAGTTATTTGAAGTTTACTCAAATAAAATCTATTTGATGCCATAACTCTACCAATCAATATTTTCAATTTCCAATCAACTTGAAACATTCGAAATATGAATTCAGTCAACTTGAAATATGAGTGACACTAGTGGACAGACCACACGCCTAATTTCATAGTTATTGGGTTTTTTTGTTCAAAGAGATTTTTATCGAGGTTTTTTTTTGTGGAAACGAAATTCATAGAGGGCCTTTGTTAGTACACTTACAATGAATATCAAAAACTGATACAATTTTGAAAAGACCCTAAAACATTTAATTTTAAGCTGTTAATCGTCTCTCGGAAACAATTATTTTCTTGTTACTATTTCCATACATTTTGAACGCCTCACATGTAGACCTGTGCTGTCATCAAACATAAACCATGTACCGAAACCTTACTAGTACCACATATCAGTGCTAGTAAAGTAAAGAATGACGATGTCTTGATCATGTTGATCATAACTGTGGATCCTTGAATAATTACCTGCCTTGAACAATCGCCTGCTTTGAATAAACTATCAGGTCAAAGTGTAAGCCTTGCTTGAAATAAATAATCAACTGCGTTATATGATAAACTTTTAAGGAGAACAATAACACCTTTTTAACACTATATGTTTTCATTCTTTTGCTATGATTACCATATTTAACATATATATGGCAACCCGGGTGCTTAAAAAATTGCTTATTATTGTTAGGTGACGGGGCTCTAAATAAAGAGGGAGAGCGCATTTATTGTGTCAAATACAGTAATAACATCATTGTAAAATTTTTTATTTCCATCATCAGGTCCACCATCTTGTTTTAGGAGGGAGAGCGCATTTATTGTGTCAAATACAGTAATAACATCATTGTAAAAAATTTTATTTCCATCATCAGGTCCACCATCTTGTTTTAGGGGAAAGGATATGAAAATTAGGGAGCTGTTCTTTTACTAATTTTGCAACCTTTTAACAGTGAACTATCATGCATGAATAGAATATCAACATTTACAAATGATTTATAATAAGACTAATCTACAATGCCTCGTAATGCAGAAACAATGCTTTTCACACTTGTAACAATATTGAATAGCTCTACTTCTCTCTCTTCTTTTATTTGACCAAGTTTGCACTCTCTTTATCTAGTTGTCAAATCTAAATCCTCAGTAATTTATTTCACCTGGGTTATGTTATAATAATAATCATGTAGTAGTAACATACATGTATGAACTCTAATGTCCCCTCGAGTTTCAGAATGCAATAATTCTTTTTAATAATGCCCTTTGAAAAAAAATCATTTGTCTATCAAACACTAGTGTATTTCTTTTCCACAAAATACTGAAACATGACTCTCCCTGTAACTTTCAAATTCAAATTTGCCAAATTTCTAAATCAAAATGATTTCTCACCGCATTTCCTGCAGTGTGCAAAATCAGATAACGTTTGGTACAAAACTTAATCAAATGTCCATTGAAGTATACAAAGTCCACTGTTGTTACATAATTGCTTGCTGGGCTTTCCATGAAAATTTTAAAACAAGTAATATTGATAAAAGATTTTCCCCAAAAAAATTTCTATCAGTCAAGAAATGTATGAAACTACTCCTGAATGAAATATTCTAAAGAATCATTAATGCAATTGTTTTAATAATTTTGAATAAAATTGCATACTCAAACATAATATTTTTTCTTTGGTCAAAGATTCTACACTATTTATGTAAAATATTAATGTGATTTTGTCAAATAGTTTATCACCCTGCTAAATCAGCATATATGAATCCACTCTCACTTCTTCCTTATACCCTGATCTGTTTCAGGCCAAATGACTCCAGTGATTTTTAAGTTTATACCCCCATGAACTTAATCAATTTTGAAATCATTTCTTAAATATCCTTCCTTAACTTGCACCTTTATCTCTAAAATGCCAAAGGATAATTTTATATTTTCAATGATAATACAAATATGACCAGTAGTTGTTAATAAGTCAAAATTCACATGAATAATATTTACATGACTTACTAAATGCTACCAACCATTAATAGCCTTTGTATCTGCTCGCAATAAGATTCCATAAATACGTTTGAGTGATTGGCGCGTACCATTGTCCGGTTTTCCATCATTAATCACAACTTAAACCTGTTTATTATCTCTATGTTGAACTGATAAGCATTAACATGTTTATTTTCATAAACAACCGCTACTTCTCAATCAGATAACACCATTTTCAAAGTTTGACGTATTTGACCCCGACAACGTACCCCTTACATTTTCATACATTTAAGCTTCGGATCAAGAGGTCTGTGGTTCAAATCTTGCCAGGGGCTTGGTAACTTTATCTGCAGTAGAGAAATGTTCTACATGCAGTCAGGTTTGATTGCAATGCTACACTGAATTTCCCATCCATGGTTTCCTAGTTCCAGTCAATGTTCGCAGGTTTCACCGCAATACATAACCACAATTGTGTTGTGGGCTTTCTCCCTGCAATAAAACTAGCGCCAACGATATAAGTGAAATACTCTTGAAAGCGGCGTTAAACCCCAGATCACCTCACATGACCTACATACATTTACTCCTCCTCTTCATGGTAGAGAAGACAGTTACAGTCACAACTTGTTTATGAGAATGCTACTTATCCCACATCATTTCTATTACAATAGCAATGACGGGACTTACAAAAAAGAAATGACATATCGAGGTTAATGAATTGCGTTGTACTTCCTGCAGTTTCTGACCAATTCTGTTCTTCCTTTGAATATGTTCTAATGGGTTTCCAGTCAGGTAAGGAACACAAACAAAATTCATAGGAAAATGTCAATCTTTCTTAGCTCGTTAATTATGAATAATATAAAATTGCAACAAATTACAAATCTTAGTAGCAAAGGTACGAATTGTGGTCAAATATTAGAGTCACTAGCAGCTTTAAAGAAGCTGAACCTTAGTGGAGAGAGTTTACAGTGGGAAAGGAATACATATCTAAGATTTTATGATCCAATTGTACTAAAACCTTTAATGATCGATATAAATGGGCACTTTATATACTGTGTGTAAGTGGTTACAGAGGCCACACTTTATTTTTTGGGAAAATTTAGGCTTTAAAATGGCAATGTCTTTCTGGCAATTCTTGATTTGCCCTGTAAAGATTTTTACTTTCCTGAAAACTCATCTTTTTAGTTATCATACCCTTCTAAGTCAAATGAGCTACAAAGCAATTTGGCTCTTTCTTTCTGTAAAACATAAGAAGAACATATATAAAATAATAAAATCCTGACTTTCTTAAAGAAATGTTGCTTTAACTTTTTGTATTTGTTTCAGATTGTCCACAACCGGGTCACTTTTTGTAGTTTAATGAAGTTGAGCAACTGAAAATGTGTTAACAATAATAATAAACTGCAACAAAGATGACAAGTCCGATGAGAAAAAGTTCAAGAGTAACTAAAAGAAAAGTGTTTAATGATTATGAGTATGATCTGACAAGAAAGAAAACAACATCTCCTCCAGAATCTCATCTAGTGACCAGGCAAATAACCCAAAGCAAGATAGAAAATAAAAAATCATGTGACCCTTCAGTGAAAAAAACCTCAATCCTAAACTCAAAACAGTCAAATCAGAGAAAAAAGCAAACATGTAATGAAAACGGAAATGGAAAAGGTGCAAAAGAATATGTACAGAATTCAAGTTTCACAAGTTCTGAAAGGAAATCTTTGCAAAAGAATAGTCATGCTAACTTAAGTGAAGTCAGTGAGCAATCATTCACAAATCAGCCACAAGGTGGATCTAGATTTAATCTTGGACAAGAAGTCAACACAAGTGTCAGTACAAGATATATTTGCCATAAAACTGAAGATCTCCTTCCCGGAAATGTCTGTAGTTCATCAACTCAACATTCCGACAGGCACATGGAAGAAGTTACCATAGAAACACAAAATTCAGGAGGTACTGCTAAAGGTCTGAGTCCATGCAAGAAGCTTCTTGTGGCTCAGTTGCAGCTAAGTCCAGTTGTTCCTACCCAGAGACAGATTGAGTCTCAATCAAAAGAATCTCCAAATGCTTTAGAATCATGCATATCTAAATCATCATATACTCCTCAAAATGCTTTAGGACCACTGACAAAAAATAGAAAATCCAAAATAATTGGTCAATTCAGTTGCGAGTCTGATATAGACCCTTCTGATTCTTCTGGGGATGAAAACAAGCCAGTGAAAAACTCAGGAAAATATTTTCAAAGTAAAAAATATAGGAAGAAAATAAGAATATTACCTAAGCAAAAAGAACACTCAAAGATGAAATGGACTCACACATCAGAAGGCTGGGGTTGTTCATACTGCGGAAAACATTTTAAAAGCTTGAAACTTGTTAGTTTTCATGAAAAATCTCATGCCGGCGTGAAGCCATTCTCTTGCTCATATTGTGGACAGAAATTTGGTCTTAAGTCAAATATGCAGCATCATGAACAACTTCACTCAGAGGACAAACCATACATGTGTGAAGTGTGTGGCAAATGCTTCAAGACCAGTGCCTACTGTAAATCTCATGGACAAATACACCTAACAGGGAAACTCTTCAAATGTGATTCACCAAACTGCAGAAAATCATTCTCAACGCGCAGATATTATCACATTCACCAACTTTGTCACAGGAATGTAAAACCATTCAAATGTAATAATTGTGGAAAGTTGTTTCGAAGGAGGTCTGACCTGAACATTCATTCTTCTATTCACTCCCTCACAAAGCTGTTCAGATGTGATGTATGCCAGAAACGCTTCTCTCATAAATATGCTCTCAAAGCTCATTCAGTCCTGCACAGGAAGAGACCCTTTAATTGTGCATACTGTCAACGTTTTTTTGCAACAGAGGCTGATAAGAACATTCATGAAGCATTCCATTTTGGACATCCATCATTTGAGTGTGAGGTCTGCCATCTTGAAAATATTGGACTTCGTCAACTGGGAACACATTTGAGAAAGGTTCATGGTGTTGAAACTGCAAATATCAAATGTCTTTCTTGCCATCTTACCTTTCCAACTGAATTCATTTATGAAAAACACTGTAGCTCTAAAACCATTTTAAGCTGTCCTTGCTGTGACAAGGTGCTGGTTTCAACCTGTGAGATGTTTATTCACAGGAAGGAGCATCAAGGCAAAGAATCAGGTCTGATCGTTAAGATATGCAATGTTTGTAATTTTTGTGGAAAAGAATTCAGACGGTTGTCGTCACTGACAAAACACAAACTAATTCACGAGACAGGCAAGTTGACTTGCAAAATATGCGGCAAAGAGACAATGAATAAGCATAACCTAAAAGTACATATTGAAACTCATAGCAAAGAGAAATCATTTAGTTGTGTAACTTGTGGTAAGTGTTTCAGTACAAAATCAGTTCTAGAACAACATATTCTCATCCATACTGGAGAAAAACCTTATTCTTGCGCTGTTTGCAATAAGACTTTCCGAACAAAAGCAATGATGAAGGAGCATGCCCGTATCCATGGAGAGAGAAATCTCTTCACGTGTGAGCTTTGTGGCAAAGAATATGCCAGCAGAACAAATTACAAAAACCATTTGAATGTTCACAAAGGCAACCGAAACTTTGAGTGCGAGGTTTGTGGGAAAAGGTTCTTCGCAAAGTATGTGATGAGGAAGCACATGCAGATCCACACAGGGACCAAGAACTACCAGTGTGAATACTGTGGCAAGAAGTTTATCCAGCATGGGAACTGGTTGATTCACAGGAGGTCACACACAGGGGAGAAACCTCATGGCTGTGCTCAATGCCCTGCAGCCTTTGTCAACTCATCTCAACTCAAAGCTCATGAGAAAAGAGTCCATGACCAGAAAAAGGAGTTCATGTGTGACAAATGTTACAAACATTTCTACACCAGGAAAGGGCTACAAGGCCATATGAGAAATATTCACCAGAAAAAAGAAAAGGGACAAATTTACCATTGTGGTAAATGTGACAGACTGTTTGCCCTTCAAGAGAATCAACAAGAACATGAGTCCTCTTGCACAGGTTTAAGGAAAGTCTTGCCATGTCTCAGACCTTCAGTCCTACAAACAGTGCTGAAAAAGGTATACTCTCATGAGGCAAGAAAGGTAAGTAAAAGGTTAGAAACTGAACATGTGATTGACAGACCTTCTGAAGTTGTGATTGAGCTCAAGAGGAACCTGATTCAAGAGCCTATACAACTTATACCAGAGGAAGCAGTGGATCAGTATGTTCCTGTTCCAGCTCCTGTTCAGCAGTTTCAGGTGACATCTGAAGCTCAGGAACCTCTGATACATTCAGATGATGTTCCTCGGGTTGTGCATATTTTAACTCCGGATTTAAGTGATCATTGTGAGACTGTAGAATCATATATAGAGTTGGAGGATGTACCAAGTGAAGAAGGTGAAGAATCCCCTAAAGGTATTTCAGAGGAGAGCATCACCGATGTTCAGTCTTTGGTGAAAATATCTTCATTTATTGAGAAAACTGCATCTGGAGCTGCATCACATCTTAACAACGGTGATACACCTCCGAGTCAGTGTGATATAGATAGAGGGTCACAGGTTGTGACTTCAGTGACCTCTTCAGGCGATTCAGTAGGAACAGGAAGTAGTACCTTGTCTTTGTTGGTTAAGGAGAATTATTCAGAATCTGCCGACCTTGCAAGGATTATAGAAACCTGTAAAATCGGTTTTGATAGGTGTAATAAGTCATCTGAAACACAAACTGAAATCAAAGAAGAATCATGTTCTGTCAGAAGTCCAACTGGGGATTGTTCAGGTTCATACAAAAACATTCAAAACATTCAAAAACCAATACTTTCTGTACAGGCAAAAACAGCAAATCAACTGGAGACTTCAAAGCTTCAAGCCAGTTCCTGTTACCAGTCAGGTGCAGCAATGACGCATACTAATAATGGCAATTCATCTGAGAATATATCTTGTAGCAGTAAGTTTTCATCTGACACATATTTCAACAATGAGTGTAAAGACTCAGAGCTCCAATGCAGACTTTGTCAAATGGCCTTTAAGTCTGAGATTGAAGCCAAAAAGCACCTTGAAGCTCACAGTAATAAACTTTTCTACCAGTGCAGTATTTGCAGCCAGAGATTTTCATCAACTGAATTCCTTACATCGCATTTACTTACCCACATTTTTTCTTGTATCATTAGAAAAAAGACTCATGTTTCAAATAATGTTTCTTCTGATGTACAGGCAATACAACCTACCAACATTTTATCATCAAGGAATGAATATGATATCTCCAATTTGAATAGAGAGGCAATTCAGCTTTCCAATAATGTCTCCTCTAATAGATATGAGTCTCAAAACACAATCACTGAACTTTCAACAAGTAAATGTGGTGCTCAACATTCTCACACGGCCACCTCAACACTTAGCAAGACTTCACCTGAAGTGAAGAAGGAATGTTGTATAACAAAATACTCATGTCAGGACTGTGGGAGAGAGTTCTCCTCTAAGGGTCTCCTAAAGCTTCATCAGGTTAACCTCAGCTGCAGGAGGCAGTTTCAATCTGGAGTTGTTACTCGTGGAATGTATATTTATCTGCATAAAAAAGAGCCTTCAATGAAACTACACCAATGTCCAGTCTGTAAGAAAAAATTTAGAAGCAAGAGTGTGTTTCAAATTCATAAAAGAACTCATGAAAATAACTCTTTTCAGTGTAATCAATGTCAAAAGAAATTTGTACTTCTAGAAAACTTCAGGAAACATAAAATTTGCCATTGCAACGCAAGGGTTTGGCCTCGTACAGTTTCATCTGTCATTTCTAAACAACAACAAACCCAAGTCTCAAGTGCTAAGGCAGTGTCAAATCAAGCATGTGTCTCTGGTTTTCAAAAGATTTCAAGTGAACAACCCAATTTTCGTGTTCATCCTGTATCATGTTATCAACAAGGCTCAAATGTGTCAGACATTAAACCTAGTTTGACTATTCAACCAGGGTCAGATCAACATACCCAACAGATTCAACCCAACTCAGACAATCAACAATTATCCAAATGTTCAAATATTCAGTCTGTTCATAGCATTCAAACCAGTTCAAAAATTCTTACTTCTCAAACAGACAACTCAAGACCAATTGTTCAGCTAACCTCTGATCAGTCAACCTCCTTTAATCAATCAACAACGCAAGTACAACCAACTACAGGATGTCAACTGGCCTCTTCTTGTATTCAACCCGTGGATCACTGCAAAGCAAAGGAATCCGAAAGGGTTTTATATTCCTGCAGTTTATGTGAGGAGACATTCCCATTGCAAGAGCTCTTGTCTGCTCACCATAACACCCATGTGTTACCTGGTGTCACGTTTCTCTGTCAGATTTGTAACCTCCACTTTGAGGAAGAAACTCAATTTACTGATCATATCAAGCTTCATGGAGATGTTGTGTTGGAGGTTGGTCAGAAGGAAGAGGTCCTTGAAGTGGAGGAGGTTTCTGATGCTTCCCATATGCGACATGATATGGAGGTGATTAAAAATCAATACAATCTTTAGATAAATGGTTATTTGAGGAAAATATGATTTAACAAATGAATCATATTCCTCTTTACTGTTATCCAGTGAGAATGTTGATGATTAATGATGGTAACTTATTATTGAAGTACAGGGGAGATATATAATAGAAAGTACAGAAGGGACTTATAATGGAGAGTACAGGGGAGATTTATAATAGAAAGTACAGAAGGGACTTATAATGGAAAGTACAGGGGAGATTTATAATATAATGTACAGAAGGGACTTATAATGGAGAGTACAGGGGAGACTTATAATGGAAAGAACAGAAGGGAATTATAATGGAGAGTACAGGGGAGACTTATAATGGAAAGTACAGAAGGGACTTATAATGGAGAGTACAGAAGGGACTTATAATGGGAAGTACAGAAGGGACTTATAATGGAAAGTACAGAAGCGTCTTATAATGGAAAGTACAGAAGCGTCTTATAATGGAGAGTACAGGGGTGACTTATAATGGAAAGTACAGAAGGGACTTATAATGGAGAGTACAGGGGAGACTTATAATGGAAAGTACAGAAGGGACTTATAATGGAAAGTACAGAAGGGACTTATAATGGAGAGTACAGGGGAGACTTATAATGGAAAGTACAGAAGGGACTTATAATGGAAAGTACAGAAGGGACTTATAATGGAAAGTACAGAAGATTATAAAGTACAGAAGGGACTTATAATGGAAAGTACAGAAGGGACTTATAATGGAGAGTACAGGGGGGACTTATAATGGGAAGTACAGAAGGGACTTATAATGGAAAGTACAGAAGGGACTTATAATGGAGAGTACAGGGGGGACTTATAATGGGAAGTACAGAAGGGACTTATAATGGAAAGTACAGAAGGGACTTATAATGGAAAGTACAGAAGGGACTTATAATGGAGAGTACAGGGGGGACTTATAATGGAAAGTACAGAAGGGACTTATAATGGAGAGTACAGAAGGGACTTATAATGGAAAGTACAGAAGGGACTTATAATGGAAAGTACAGAAGGGACTTATAATGGAAAGTACAGAAGGGACTTATAATGGAAAGTACAGAAGGGACTTATAATGGAAAGTACAGAAGGGACTTATAATGGAGAGTACAGGGGGGACTTATAATGGGAAGTACAGAAGGGACTTATAATGGAAAGTACAGAAGCGTCTTATAATGGAGAGTACAGGGGAGATTTATAATAGAAAGTACAGAAGGGACTTATAATGGAAAGTACAGGGGAGATTTATAATATAATGTACAGAAGGGACTTATAATGGAGAGTACAGGGGAGACTTATAATGGAAAGAACAGAAGGGACTTATAATGGAGAGTACAGGGGAGACTTATAATGGAAAGTACAGAAGGGACTTATAATGGAGAGTACAGAAGGGACTTATAATGGGAAGTACAGAAGGGACTTATAATGGGAAGTACAGAAGGGACTTATAATGGAAAGTACAGAAGCGTCTTATAATGGAGAGTACAGGGGAGACTTATAATGGAGAGTACAGAAGGGACTTATAATGGAAAGTACAGAAGGGACTTATAATGGAAAGTACAGAAGATTATAAAGTACAGAAGGGACTTATAATGGAAAGTACAGAAGGGACTTATAATGGAAAGTACAGAAGGGACTTATAATGGAGAGTACAGGGGAGACTTATAATGGAAAGTACACAGTCTGCTTACAGCTTTGAGTACTCAATGCTGTTAACTTTCCCCCTAAAAACATGAATTGTAATAAATAAATTATCCTTCTTGTTTAACTTATGTCTGAAAGTTGAAATTGGAGGTTTGAATTATTGTGAGCTTACATCTTTCAAAAACTGCTGCTGGCGGACCTATTGTAGGAGTGCAGTATTCTTGTTTGAAACAGATAAGAGAGTTTTGGAACTAAAGGATCAATTTCTTCAACATAAGGCAATTTGGAAGGTAAAAAGTAAGTTTTAAATATTGGGACTGCATCTTGTTGTTGCATCATATCAATTAACACTTATGATTCATGAACATTATCCCACTGATAAAGTCAGGAACCTCAAGAACGAGGAATCTGTATATTCATTGTTCTGTAATGTAGGAGGTTTAGTATGTTGATATAATGTCTGCCAAGTGATTAATAACATACATTAAAGTTAGAAGTCTTCAATAATGATGTTGATATTACCCGTTCTGGTGAATATGAACATGTACTCAATAGAATCAGTGAGGTAAATGAGCACTTACGGTCATTGATTACAGCATGTCAAGCAACAAAATATAATATAGATATGTTCATATTTAGAATTAATATAATACTTTATTTGAAAATATTGTATGATTGAGTATATCGATTCACATTTTACTGTTTAATAGTTTAGGCCGTTACTTTACCTCTCAATGTTGAATACAGAATGTTTGAGATTGAATTTCTGTTACCATTTATGTTTGTTGATGGAATAAACACAAAAGATACTTGAATCATTGCACTCTTGATTTGTCAAGGAATGGTTTCAAGGCAGTACCATTATTACTGGATCTTAAGTCGTTTTATTGGAATTGGTAGAGGATCCATAGCCTTGCAGAAAGAAACTTCGATGACGTAGGACGCCCCATCCCCCTCCACGTTCAAGTAAAACTATCCACTCAAGATAAACGGAAACAGTTAGGTTGCAAGCATCCTGCTACATCAGCGTATTTGTCTCTGCCTAGCTCCATCATATACCGTGATATCCTTCGGCCAAAAACGCTCGTATTGCTAAATATAGCAAGCCAATGAAATGACTCGCATTCAGCAATAGCGGCAACACCCGGATGACAATGTTCAAACAAAGTCAATGTAGGCTATAAATAGCCATGAGTAACCAGCCGTAAGCGATACGAGCGTTTTAGGCCGAAGGATATCAGGGTATATGATGGAGCTAGGCGGAGACAAATACGCTGTTGTAGCAGGATGGTTCCAAGCACTTTCCTAACTTGCTGAAGGATCATTCTGGAAACTCTCAAATACAAATCTTTCACTCATTTGATCTAGGAATAGCTTACTGAACACATAGGTGAAGAAGACGTTGTAGTTGAAACTGCTTTGCTTGTTATATCACTGCAACGTCACTTCCTCTACTTGATGGCTTAGCTGAAATCTGACCACATTAAAATTTCAATGAAAAGTAGCATCATGATGTTGCTGATTTTTTTGTGTGCTAAAATCTTTTCTGAAAAACACCTATTGCACGTGTAAGGACATGAGTATCACATAGAGTTTAGATCACATTGGACGATGAAAACGGTTACGTTGATCGATTTAGCTTCAATTGGTGATTTTATCAAACTCGTGTTTGCAAATGCCGTATGAACTGTACACGTTTTGCCGTCAGGACATACATTTCATCAAGATTTCTGTTTAGAAAGTGAAATTATAAATATCCATATGGGAAGATGGACACAGGGTAGTATTTTTCCTGTAAGTCGCATGGGAGTTACACATTTCCTTGCATTTGATTGGTGACTTGATTGGCCAAGGCTCGATATTTACGAAATTAATGTAACCCGGGGAAAAATAATCTGTCATTCCCCGTCACTCGCTAGTTATTGTCTATATATTTTCCATGCAGAGAAACATGTTAGGGAGAAAATAAGGCAATACCCTTAATTTCCTTTGAGTAGTATATCTATCTTGAGGAAATCGCTTAGTTATGTCATCAATGGCTTGTTAAATTGACGGCCCATGCCTTTAACTTACTTTAATAGGAAGAAAGACACAACACAATGGATTATCTGACACTATCATTTAATCAACACTCGTCATTAGGAACAGGAAGGACCATTTCAACGTGATCTTCATTTATTCAAGAAGTTGCAATTATGCATTTGAAACAAGTAATAAAACTTTGGACTTTGACTGGCCAGGAAATGGCCACTTTAAATCAAATCTTCATCTCTCATAAATAGTGCTAAACTTGTATTGAAATTACTAAACCTTATTTCACCCAGCTGTTAGCTGGATGATTTACGTGTTTCTAAAAACAAAATTTACATTATATAAACATATTACATTGAAATAAATACATGTTAGGATATTCAAAATATTATCCGAATAGGGAAAGATGAAATTTTAAAAGTTCAACATATTTCCGTAGTACTGTACTGTCGTAGTTTTACTCCCAAAAAAAGCTTATAATTACCTATATTATCATATATTATATCAAGGAACAGGTTGTTGCCATGACAGCCTTGTTTTCATGATGAAATGAAATGCAAATATTCACTCAGCGTCGTGATGCCGACTTGGAGATTTCTATTTAACTCAGACTGTTATAATATAGCCTATGCTTTCATCACACCTGAACAATAACCCGTCCCGCTTGGTTTATCAATTTCTATCTTACCCGTTCCTTTAGGCCCGAAAAAAAGTACATCACAACCCCTTGTTACAAAAAACAATTCCTTTCCCAAAACCGAAATAGTATTGATTGTGGATGTGGTATTTAATTTGACCAAAAATGTTAATTTTCCGTTTGAGAGGGAAAACTTATATATCACATCCGAGCCGAAAGACGAAAAATACGAAAACTCTCCATCATTGGCAAGACACATAATACCAGGTTTTTGTTTATATGATCGAAGTGCATTTCCATTATATGAAAGTTTAGATATGTGGCCTTTTTTATCATTAAGGTAAAGGACTGACTTGTTTAAGTCGGCTTGAATTGACCAGAACCTTGCACGAAGCCACCGAACACTCGTCGGCACATGACCGTGTATGGTCGTACTCCATAAGCATGGTTTTTTTTTAACGAGTTTAACATAAAATATTTTATCATTAGTAACAGTAGCACAACGAACTCTTTGGTCAATTCTGACAGATGGCGTTCGTTTTAAATTATCAACAATAAAAAGGCTGTACGGGTGCAGTATTATGAGAATCTTTCTGGTAGAAGGAACGTAAACTAATGCATTGACGTGTCTATAAATTCGACTTAAATGTACTGTTACGTCATTCAAGAATATTTGTCTTATTTCCGCGGCGGCAAATGCTCGAAATACCAAAAGTTGGGCATTTCTTCTATGTCCAGCGACTCCACGTGTTTGGGATCCTGCAAGCAAATGGAAACCTTTATCATGCATAAATCATTATTATTAAATTTGTTCGGACCTAACGCTCGTACATGCTTTCAGTCTGATCGAAATCGACCGTGCTTCAAGGAATACAAGTTTCAAAATATTGACTTTATCAAGATTCGAACTCGTTCTATCTAGGGCTTTCCTCTCCATACGGTCTTGCCTCGAAAGAACACTTTCTCTGTTGTAGAGAACATAAAAAAGAAGCCTGTTTTAATCACAACATTGATTGTCAATCTATCGACTTTTGGGGTCAAAATGGAAATAATAAGAAACTTAATGATCCCGTCTTCTCATGCTCGTATCGACTTTACAATCATCAGATTAAACACAAAATACTTAAAGGTGTATCATGATAAATAAATACGACCTGAAAATAATTCCTTTAAATTGTTTAGGTTGCCACAGTTATGCCAAAAAGCATTCTCTCCCCACAGAGGTAGCTGCGTCATAAATTCCTCTACAGCCTCGAAGGTTTCTCGGGCACGAAATGTAGAACGCTGATTGGATGCAATCAAAGTTAGTTGCGCAATCAACGACGCCGTTTCAAAGTTATCACTCAAATCGCTTAAGTTATTTCCGGAAGCTTTCCAAAAGCTAATCTATTCGAATATGCACTTTCCCTTTGAGTCGTCTTTACAGTACACATACGACTACATCATAGCATATGCCTCTGTGACAACAAATATGTTATTCATGCAATGAATTTTTTCATTGGCTTAAATACTGCCAGGTAGTTTAAGATGCTAAATGTTCCCGCTAGGGGAAATTGCCGGATGTCTGAGAATACCTTGTATTAAGACAGAGATTGTATAGGAAATTATGACGGAGCTACCTCTGTTGGGAGAGAATGGCCTAAAATTGGAAGTGTTTTTATTTTAAAATAGACTTTAATGTACATATATACTGTATGGGGGGTTTTGACGAATTTGGTCGTTTAAAGCCGGAAGAGAACAAAATATAAAATTCATCATCTTATTTTACATTTGGAAAAAATACTTGTTCACGGTACAAATTTTCAAATTTGCTATTTATTGGTTAATTTGGCATTCATTATAGCTTTCTATCGATGCAATTAGATACGCATCATTCTTTACAATTGACCTGCAATCAACAATGAAAATATTAGACGGCAAAAGTCGGCTTCCAGACGCTTGAATATACAGTCAGCTACGCCACAAAAATGATTAAATATCGACTTTTAAAAACGTCTGAACTTGTAATGTGTGATTTTGAAATAGCTTAGTCTGTGAACTAGGAACAAAGCATGAAACATTTGAATATATCCGACATAGTAGTTCATGCGGATTTCTTGCAATATTGCAACTAATATTTCCGGTCAGTCAACTTGACTTCATAACCTGGATACGTACATGTATGGGTAAATAACGTACAAGCTAGATTACCTTAGTGTGGGTTGCGTGTAATATCTAGATATATGCATGATCTTTGCAGTTGTATATTACGAAATATTGGCGTGCGCTAGGGCCTTTAATCCTTAAACACACCTCGATGTAAAAAGAGCACAGCTCACTCATATACCCCTGCTTCCATTGTAGTCACAGAGGCTTCAGTTTGAGATATTGCAATTGGTGACTCTCAGAGTCATTATATAGGTTTCAAACGTTTAAATTTGTGGATGTTTGTGAACTGGTTTATTATTATTTGTTTTCTGTTGATGGAGAACTGAGAGGAGAATCTATCTGTAGAATCAATCTTTGCAAGTGACAACGAAAGTCTGAGCTCACTAGTCTGTAGGGAGATAGTTGCACTAAATCAACAAGCACTGAATACGTGCAGAACAGCAAATATCTAACTCAGCAACAGCTAAACAAATGGTGAGCTACACTCTAGTCCGCTATTATGTCAAATCAATATGGGTATAAATACGGGACTGGAATCGTCTAACGACCTCACAAAATCCAAAACAGCAGCAGGAATTATCACCAGGACTAAGCCAGGTAACATTACGACTGATCTTAAATCGTCTCATTGGTTACCTGTTCATGAAAGAATCGAGGATACTTGCTCCAATACGCAGTTAATGACAAATACTCTCAAGTCTTAGAATAAAGGGTAATGGGTGTTGGTTGTGACTCTGCGCAATACATTTAGTTGGTTTTTTTTAAATTTGGCCGAATGCGACAAATTGGGCGGAGGGCGCAAGGTTCCTACTAAAGGCTTTCTTTTGGTTTTTTTTTTGGGGACTTTGTAAGTTAATAAGTCTATGAATAAAGGGTAATGGGGGTTGGCCAAGACAATAGTGACTTTGCGCACAACAATTAGTTGTTGTTGTTTTTAAATTGGGCGGAATGCGCAAAACTTGGGCGGAAGGCGCAAAGTTCCTATTAAAGGCTTTTTTGGGAGTTGTTTTGGGACTCTGTAAGGTTAATAGTCTTACAATAAAGAGTAATGGGGGTTGGCTCAGACAATAGTGACTTTGCGCACAGCATTTAGCTTTTTTTTAAAAAATGGACTGAATGCGCAAAAAGTGGTCGGAAGGCGCAAGGTTCTAACAAAGGCTTTCTTTAGGTGTCTTTTGGGACTTTGTAAGGTTAATTAACTTAAAATATACTTTGAATAATGGGGGTTGGCTCAGACAAAAGTGTCTTTGTGCAAAACATTTATTTGTTTTGGAAAATCGGGCCGAATGCGATAAATTGTGCGGAGGGCGCAAGGTTCCTATCAAAGGCTTTTTATGGGGTTGTTTTTTGATTTTGTAAGGTTAAAGTGTTTAGAACAAAGGATAAGGGGGGTTGACTCAGACCATAGGCAGTTTATGCAAAACATTTAGGTTTTTGTTTTTTTTTAAATTGTGAGGAATCCGCAAACAATTGGGCAGAAGGCGCAACGTTCCTACCAAAGGCTTTCTTTAGGTGTCTTTTGGGACTTTGTAAGGTTAATTAACTTAAAATATACTTTAAATAATGGGGGTTGGCTCAAACAAAAGTGTCTTTGTGCAAAACATTTATTTTTTTGGAAAAATTGGGCCGAATGCGATAAATTGTGCGGAGGGCGCAAGGTTCCTATCAGGGGTTGTTTTTTTATTTTGTAAGGTTAAAATGTTTAGAACAAAGGATAAGGGGGGGTTGACTCAGACCATAGGTAGTTTATGCAAAACATTTAGGTTTTTGGTTTTTTTTAAATTGTGAGGAATCCGCAAAAAATTGGGCAGAAGGCGCAACGTTCCTACCAAAGGCTTTCTTTAGGTGTCTTTTGGGACTTTGTAAGGTTAATTAACTTAAAATATACTTTAAATAATGGGGGTTGGCTCAAACAAAAGTGTCTTTGTGCAAAACATTTATTTTTTTGGAAAAATTGGGCCGAATGCGATAAATTGTGCGCACAACAGTTGGAGTTTTACAAAAAATTGGGCTGGATGCGCAAAATGTGTGCAGAAGGTGCAAACTCCTACTTAAGGCTTTTTGGGGTGTTGTTTTGGGCCTTTGTAAGGTGAATAAGCTTAAAATAAAGGGTAATGGGGATTGGCTCATTTGAAAGTGACTTTGCGTAAAACATTTACATCTAAATTTTTTTAAATGAGGCGGAATGCCTAAAATTTGGGCAGAAGGCGCAAGGTTTCTACGAAAAGCTTATTGGGGGTTGTTTTGGGTTTTTGGTTATGGGGTTGGCTCAGACATTCGTGACTTTGTGCACAACATTTAGGTTTTTTTAGAAAATTGGGCTGAATGCGTAAGATCCTACTAAAGGCTTTTTGATGAATGCAGTTGTAAAATACGAAATATCGGTGTGCCATATGGCCTTAAATCATAACACACCATCATGTACAAATAGCATTTGTGAGCACAGATTATTCATATGCCCCGCTTCCTATAGTAATAGATCATCAGCCTCCATACGATATATTCTAAGAGGTCCTTTGTTCACCATATGTGAAGTCACATGGTCTAAATTATCTATATTTCATAATTCCAATTTATCAAAGAATCTGTACAAAAGATTTAGGCTTTCTAATCATTTTGATTCTGGGGAAGAAGGCCAAAGGGTCACGAAATCTACTAACTATTATAATACCCAGTAGCCATGTGGTCTGTATGCATGGCTTTAGTAACATCGTAAGTGCAGCGATATATAACACTAGTTTGATAATCATACGATGCTTAGTAGCGGTTGTAAAAAACAGAAATTTAGTTAAAACCGACAGCGTTAGCCTTTGTGGATGTTTGTGAACTGGTTTATGTTTTTGCTACGTTGAGGGGAGCATTGAGGGGAGAATCTCACTTAGATTGAATCTTTGGAAGTGAAAACGCAAGTCTGAGCTCAAAAGCCACGCCTTTTCTGTCACTGCACCAAAGATACGGAACTCCATCCCCCTTCGACAGACAGCTCAGTCTTCCCTACTTGCCCTACAGCTTTGAGTTGGCTTCCAAGCGCCATAGTAATAGTAGTCATCGTCGTCGTCGTGATAGTAGTAGTAATATATACGGAGAAGAGGGGATTTGTCTATGGATTCAAGTGAAAGTTCAGCCTAACTTGCTATATTTATTAGGACCAAATGTACAAGATAACCACCATAAAGCAGCTTTGGGTGCTGAAGTCCTTTCACAAAGCACTGAGGTGATCTTAAGTCCTTAAGGTAACCTTAGTGCAATGTTAAAGTATGGGAGTTAAGGTTAACCTCAGTTAAGGTAGCTTTGTGAAAGCAAGCCCTGGGCCTCCTTTCACAAAGCACTAAGGTGATCTTAAGTCTCTAAATTAACCTTAGTGCAATGCTAATGAATGGGAGTTAAGGTTAACCTTAGTAAAGGTCGCTTTGTGAAAGACGGCCTTGAAGATGAGGGTGAAAATGTGTCAAAGTCACGGGACGACAGTCCATGACCTGAAGAGAGCTGAACACCCAATACTGTTAACTTATTTTCTCATTACATTTAGCATTTGGGTATCAATATGAATCCAGCACATAGATGAATATGGTAGTTTGGTACTTAACAAAGAAACTTGACATGATATTACTCTATGTCCCGTATATCTGTAGATCTCTGTCGATGGACTCGAATCCTCTCATCTCAGAATAATTACCTCTTTCCCTTTTGAATATTTGACGCGGTTCATTTTCCAACATTTCATTACCAACGCTTGTTATGCAAGATGACAACTTACCACTGTAACACTGCAGATTCTTCTTATGGCTCAAGAACTTCCGGTTACCATACTTGCAGCTCAACTTGGCATCTCCAACATCTGCGTCTTTCTCCTGCCAACAATATCTTCATACAGCAAATCTCCCGCGGAACACTTCACCCGTTACATCTTTATTTGAACTTTAGGTTTCTATTTTTTAGTTTTGGTACAAGCGGGTATGCATTTTTCCATGTATCCAGGTACAAAAACTTGTGATCAAGTGTCTATTGTTACCTAATTTTCAAAAATCTATCTTTTTTCTGCAGTGATCTTAAAGTATAGAGCTTTTTCCCATTCCTGGTTGAATTTCACTACTTTCATGAAAATTAAACTTTCGATCTCGTACACAAGAAAAATGTCTTTCCTGTAACAGAACCATAGAATTGCGAAAAAATTAATGATCCCTCACCATATGACAATAAAACTGTCTGTAATACTCATTATCAACTCCTGGATGAACTTAATGAAGATGACTCATTGAGTCATAGACAAAACCCTTTAAGAAATAGATGATGAAAAAGTGAACAATTTTTAGTATATTTCATCCATTTCTTTCAAATAACGCCATTTAACAACAGAAATACCCAACCTTCCAAAGACATGTTTATCTCTTTGCGTGTGGAACCATAATTGTAACACAATCATGTTATCTGGATTTTGACAGAGACTGGTCATTTTAATTTCTACAGATTAAACTACTAATTTGTCTTTTATAAAACAGTCTTTTCTGTAACAGCTTTATCCGTTATTGGAAAGACTATTATTGTTACTGCAGAGAATCATCGATACTTATTTACTTCATATTTGCTATTTCAACATCTTAAGAAATATAATCAAATTGTAATACACCAAAAAAACTTCCCTAAATAGTTTAAGACGACAATTTCCTTTCCTACATTAAATCATACAATTTTTGCACAAGGGTTGTTATTGGAAATACATCAGTGTAACTGCAAAGACATTTCAATATAAATCAGTTTATAAAAACACCAATCCTGCATGTTTTACGTTTATTTGAATTCGTAAGGAACTCATAGGTTAATATTGAAATCATATATTGCATGAAAAAAAAAGATTTTCAAAATAATATGTATGCTTTAAGTCTGTAAGAACTAGATGTTACATAAAAGACAGAAGGTGTTACTGCAAAAGACAATATAGAACTTATAATCCTTATTTTTTGTGTTTCATTCCAAATACATTTTAATTTTTATTAAGGTTATTGGATTAGAAAACCTTTTGTTCTGTGTTTAGGTTTGGTTTATTTAATTTCATGATAAAAGGATTAGTAAAACATTATTATTTAAAAGATAATTTTTCTGACCATGGCTAAAAGTATGACACATTGGCAAATACTGATCAGTTTGAATAACCATGACACTAAAGATAACTAATATGTCATGACCCTTAAAGAAAAAGAATAAGGAATATTAATTTCTAATCATGCTTTAAGAAAATAGCAAGATATCTATGATTGAATAAGTGCCGCAAGAAAAGGTATCTTGTAGGAATTATGTCTCGCAATTGCAAAAAAACCAACCCAATTTCTATATCAATTACATGTGGTTGTGGGGCCAAGCATTGAAACAATAAAGTTGAGCACTGTAGCAAGTTTGCCTGTACTTTGCTGAAGCAGTGGAGCACAAGACTGAAATAGTTTGATTAAACACTTTACCTATCCTGTAGCAGTGGACCATAGCAATGGAGCACAAGTTCAATTCAGTGAAGCAAACTCTGAAGTGGTTCTAATTAACAGCTATCAAAATTCCTAGTTTTCCTTTCTTTAGCCATGATTAACTCTTCAATGTCTTCCATTTCAAACTTTTAAAAAAAAATTGTCTCTCCTGTAACAGTCAATGTCTTTGGGGTAACAAGTAGGAAAAGTGATGAAATATTATTATTTAATTGTACTTTTAAATATGGTAATTTCATTGCCACTGACATAATTATATCATTATCCATACTCAAATATACTAGGCAATTGACCATTCTGTAACACGCGTAGGTCTTTCCTGTAACAAACATAAACTCGCTTCTATTCTTATTTAAGATGATACTAATAACAGGTAATGTTTACTGTGGTTTTGATATGAATTACATAAACAGTTAACTCCTGTGCTGTGTTTTAATGAAATAGATTTTCATAATAATGTGAAAAATCGTCTTTCCAATAACAATGTATGTCTATGGAGTAACAATGATGTCCATCACGTAACAGGACCAAAAAGTAATTGTAATAAAAAATGTACAAATTTGAGTCAGATATCACTAGAAAGTAATTAAACATTATCTTATAATTATCCTCAGTACAACTTTTAGCTGGAAGTCAATTCACAGGTTATCAAAACTGTTTAAAATATGAACAGATCTAAATTTTTCATCCCACAAAGTATAGAAAATAGTTTTTATCATGAATACAAAAGTAACATGAGTAACAGAGTAACTGATAAGATGGATATAACAATACAAAATCTCTACACAATTATTAGATTTAGTGTTACAGGAAAGACACTGTGTGTTCGTCCTCATTTGCTTAATTATTCTTCCTTAAAATATAAGACTTGATTAAGCATCAACTATATTTGAAATCTAAGCCTAAACAATGAGAGAGAGAGAGAGAGAGAGAGAGAGAGAGAGAGAGAGAGAGAGAGAGAGAGAGAGATCGAGAGAGAGAGAGAGAGAGAGAGAGAGAGAGAGAGAGAGAGAGAGAGAGAGAGAGAGAGAGAGAGAGAGAGATCGAGATCGAGATCGAGAGAGAGAGAGAGAGAGAGAGAGAGAGAGAGAGAGAGATTCAATCAATAATTTATCCTTTACGCTAAACCTGGCTATTTCTCCGTGAGGCTACTTCAATCGCCTGACTGATTTCCTTAAATTACCAACCGTTTAAATTACCTTTTTCAATGTGAAATTCTTATAACTGTCTTCATCGTGGCTGGTACCTCGCGGCTGTAATATGCAGGACAGATACTGTTGGCTATACAGGACACTGACACACCCAACTGTTGCGCGACAGTAACGCTCACACATTCGTAGTCCAAAGGGAGAAATGTTCATGGATGCAGTTGCCTTCACCAGGCAGGCCAATAAAAGAGATAGAATACTGAGGGACACCATTTCTTACACCCAGACTGACCGAGACCCGGATCTTTCAATTACAACTCTACAAATGTCAGTTGCTACAAACGGTTAAGCTCCAAGTCAGTTTCAAATATTGATTGGTGAAAAAATAATACCAATCAAGTTACAAAGCTTTCATGTTGTTCCTTATAACTTTTCAGATGAGATGTGTAATCTTCTATGGCCAATTTATGTTACATTATGTTTCTTAAATGTTTCTCCGCTTTTAACTATCTTACTTATTATTTGTTGACTTTTTTGCATTTTGCGAAATTTGATACAGGCGTTGGTTTGACATTTCCGTCAAAAGAGCAATTATAAATTATGAGAAGATATCATCTGTCTTTCAAAACCTTCAATGGTTACCTATATAATTTTGAATACAGCGTAAATTGTTTTTGTTATGTAGTTAAACATTAAAAGAAATATTTATGCTTTTTGAGTCTTAAAACTATTCCTTACAGGCTGTTTATTTATGATTTTCAGAGTATTTAGAAACTCGACAAAACTTACGAAAGTTTTAATTTCCTAGCTCGTTCTCGTTGCTTTATCATTGCCAAAGTTGGTCGATTTCTGCAATTGCAATATTTCGTGTTTCCGCGGCTAAGCGAAATAGTGTACATTCAAACAAAATAATACTATCTTACGTGTTTAAAAAAACTTTTCTGATGTATACAACTTTTAAAGTGTCTTAATCAAATCATGGAAACGGAAATTTCATGTCTATTTCAAAGAATTATTTGGGGATGATTTGTATCAATATTGTGAAAAAATAAGAATTGGCTTCTCTTTAAGTCAGTCCCTACCAACAGAGGTAGCTCCGTAATAAATTTCTAAACGACATTTATGACGGAGCAACATCTATTGGGAGAGAATGCTCTTTAATACTTAGCTATGAGTAACACATTTGCAATTTGAAACGATTCCGAGATCACTTGTCCCAATCGTAAGCCACCTTTCTAAAACAACATTAAAATGACAAAATTAACCCCAGAACAACTTGGAGCGGTAACAGCTCAAGTAATGGCAATCGCTGTATGAGTGTGTGCCTTTAAAGATTCTGTCAGGTTGAAAAATAGATATTTTAAATACAACTTTTTCAACAGACAGGTACTGTTTACATTATGATCTCATCAGATACACCAGTGGCGAGATCCCTGTGAGAGAAAATATCTAAGATCTCTATAATGCAGAAACTAATTTCTAACAGCTGCAGAATCAGTTCAAGAGCACTTGGTCGGATGTCGAGTCATTTAACAGTGTTCCGAAGATTGGGATCAATTTATGTTTTAAGATTAGGATGACTCAAATCCATCCACCTTTTCTTGGAGCGAGTCTTCCAAATATACATTACACTTTGATAGAGACGAGTTCTTCATTGTTTGTTGGGTTAATGGTATAGGTTTGATATTGAAAATAAAGGAGTAAATGTTTTTTTAAATCTTGTCTACATTTTGGCTATTACGAACAATTGTTTTATGATGTCAAGGACAACAAAATATATAATAAATAATGGATACCTTGCAAATAGTAATATGTGCACATGTGCACATATGGAAACTAATACAATGCTCATATGGGTAAATGTATAAGTAGGAATAATACTTGTTATCACCTTTTCTATTTTACAACCAAACAATTATTGTACTGAAAAGAAATCTTTATTTTGGCAATTTGCATCAAGCAAGAAATGTCCATAGTTGTTTCAGAAAAATATTTGTAACAAAAACATGTTTATAATCAAGAATTAATATATAAAGTGTCCTTAACAATGAGAGAAAAAGATAGTTTCTGAATTGATAGCAAAGTAATCAATTGTTTGAAACCTCATGCAATAGTTTGGAGTAAAATGACATTTATTTACTGAATAGTGTCGATTATTTTCTTTTAAAGTCTTAAGCAAGACATCTGAACTCAATAAACATCTAACAAATACAACAATTTTAACGCAGGACCAGTGCGTTAACATAAAACTTCAACTTCCAAGGGGTCTCAAGAAAAAATTATTTTTGGGGTTTGACCCAATCTCATTAAAATGAGATTTGAATTTCACTAATATTAACCATATAGCGAGGGAACCCAAACAGATTGCTCTTTTTAGATCTCTGGCATTCAACTTGAAACTGATGTCCCTATGACCTGTGTCCGAGAAAGGACCCCATATTATTCTGTACACCGTTAAATCATATGTTTGCACAGCCTTCTTGATGTTGAGAGTTTAGGAAGTGTCATATAGACAACTATCTGATTTGTCCAATGTTTCTTCCACTGTATTACACAATTTTATTTGGCTTTGCTATCCTAACCTAAAAACAGCACATCTAAAGTGGTGGGAAAACGCCCGAAATGTGAGCAAATTGCTGAATCTGTTTTTAAAGAGTTTGGTGTATGACCCAGAAAAATGATATAAAAACTGATCATCTGTAAAACGACAAGGAAACTTTTGTCCAGTCCCAACAGCTACAGAACAGCCATAAGGGAGAATAAATCTTCCCCTTCATTGTATTTCTCACAACAGTTTTCTTGGCCTGAATAAACTCTGCACTGCATTCACGAGCTTGTTCTCATCAGATAACCCTATCCCTTCAAAACATCAAGCATACAAGCATTTATTACCTACGAGGGCAATCATATGAGGGTTCATATTTTTCACCCTATGCTAATCCTCCTATGCTGGATGTTGATTTTGATTATTTTCTTTTCTTATGCGACTTCGGTAATAAACAGAATATCATATTCGTGCCCATGACATACTATGTCTAGAACACACGTGCCTAAATATCTGTATATCCCTCGTTCTGGCTCTGGAAAAACTAGTATTTAGGCAATCATGTCGTAAACACAGTATGTCATGGACACTCATATAATATCCTCTATGCATGCTTCTGCTGTGACACCTGAGAGTTCATCATGCCATTTAAGGGGGTCTAGATGTGCTGATTCAAGCTGAATTGTCTAGCAGTTGATCAGAGTTCAACATGTTTATAATGATAATTGGATGGATAATCCTATCCTTATGATTCTCAACATAAATCTACAATTCTTTACTTCTTTGCCTGTTTGTAAGTAATATCAAACTCAATTCAGAACAACTTTCTCCGTTCAAGGGAGCAGGTTGGCAATTAGATCTAATTCGAAATGTTCAACCAACATCCTCTGAAAGGTCACGTAAAGCTGGATGGCAGTATACCACTTTCCCAGAATACTCTTATAGTTGACCACAACTTTGAGTAGCTGGCTTTATGTGTCTGGTCTCTGAACTGTTCTGTCCCTCGTGCCCTGTTTTGCTAGAACTCTGTGCAGTGTTTCTCACACCATCAGAGTGTTTTTACTCAGGGAAGGAGTCTGTTGTACTCTGCAAGGAGCTGAGATTTCCTCACTGCATCCCACATGCGGGCTGCATAGTGAAACCTGCAAATAAAATGATGCAACAAATAATAATTTACCAATTGGAAATTTTCCTTTGAAGAATGACTGAGATAGCAAGTGATTGAGAAGGGCTGCTCGAACATTATTTCCTCCTTTAGCAGAGTTTAACACTGTTATAATTGGGATTCTAGTATTTTTTTTGGTGTAGTCGTTAGCGGTATTCAAACCCATAGTAAAGGCACGATGGTCCAGTTAGTTAGCAGTTTACTCTGAGGGTGTAGATTTAATCACACAAAGGACTTGACCAGAAAAAAGGTACAAATATAGAACTTTTTGCATTTAGTGTGATCCAAAATATAACATTGTTACATTTGTGAACCATCTTAAAGGCTCATATCATAGTATTGACTGGAATAGGATGATATTGATAATACAGAATTTACTCATCTGACTGAAACATAACATTGGTCTTTCTAGCCATTTGGTCTGAGTTCTCAAAAAGGTGATTTCTGATCAGAGAATTGTGACCTGAGCTTGAATCAACATTTCTATTAGTGCAATATCTCACCAGTTCTTCTCGGACAGTATGGTGTGAGTAAGAGGAGAGCGAGGGAGAGAATACAGTTGGTTCCTCAGGGACCTCACCAGGTTTGTGAAACTCGGGAATCCTCGGAACTCAGGTAGAGTTGTCACCACTGGCTCTGGAGGAGAGAACTGATTTACAACAGACAATGACATAAGACTTAATATGGGTATAAATGAACTCATTAACCTCTTTGAGTTACAAAATATGACCTGAATAAACTGTTTTGGAGAGAATCGTAGCCTCTATAGGGATACTGCGAGGGAATGAACTGTTTTGGAGGGAATATGATGCCTCTACAGGGATACTGCAAGGGAATAAACTGTTTTGGAGAGAATCATAGCCTCTACAGGGATATTGCGAGGGAATGAACTGTTTTGGAGGGAATATGTCGCCTCTACAGGGATACTGCGAGGGAATGAACTGTTTTGGAGGGAATATGTCGCCTCTGCAGGGATACTGCGAGGGAATGAACTGTTTTGGAGAGAATGTGTAGCCTCTACAGGGATACTGAAAGGGAATAAACTGTTTTGGAGAGAATGTGTAGCCTCTGCAGGGATACTGCAAGGGAATGAACTGTTTTGGAGAGAATGTGTAGCCTCTACAGGGATACTGAAAGAGAATAAACTGTTTTGGAGAGAATGTGTAGCCTCTACAGGGATACTGCAGAGGATGAAATGTTTTGGAGAGAATATGTCGCCTCTGCAGGGATACTGCAAGGGAATGAACTGTTTTGGAGAGAATGTGTAGCCTCTGCAGGGATACTGCAAGGGAATGAACTGTTTTGGAGAGAATGTGTAGCCTCTGCAGGGATACTGCGAGAGAATGAACTGTTTTGGAGAGAATGTGTAGCCTCTACAGGGATACTGCAAGGGAATGAACTGTTTTGGAGAGAATGTGTAGCCTCTGCAGAGATACTGCAAGGGAATGAACTGTTTTGGAGAGAATGTGTAGCCTCTGCAGGGATACTGCAAGGGAATGAACTGTTTTGGAGAGAATGTGTAGCCTCTACAGGGATACTGAAAGGGAATGAACTGTTTTGGAGAGAATATGTCGCCTCTACAGGGATACTGCAAGGGAATAAACTGTTTTGGAGAGAATATGTCGCCTCTACAGGGATACTGCAAGGGAATAAGCTGTTTTGGAGAGAATGTGTAGCCTCTGCAGGGATACTGCGAGGGAATGAACTGTTTTGGAGAGAATATGTCGCCTCTACAGGGATACTGCGAGGGAATGCAACTGTTTTGGAGAGAATATGTCGCCTCTACATGGATACTGCAAGGGAATGATATTTTTTTAGAAAATATGTAGCCTCTGCAGGGATACTGCGAGTATATGACCAACCTGGTTCCAGTTTATAGTACTCCATCTGAGGCACGAGGAAGGTGTTGATGTCCGACCCCACGTTGCTGGAGTTGAGTCCTGTGATCAAACTGTCACGTACCATGTTCACTGTACCTGTAATATACATATCCACAAAGCTAAAGACAAATGTTTTTTAACAGGAGAGGTGTAGGTGTAAATACATTCAAGGACTGCGATGATATCTCCAATGAACTAGTCATTGAATTTGAAGTTGTAGAGGGGATGAACTAACAAGACAAAGTTTTTTCGTAGTCTAATATTGGTGCTTTCGTTCTTTTAACCCCTTCATTAAACAAATGTTGAAAGAGTCATGAAATGAAACAATTAACATCTTGTTGTTGACTCTACTCTTAAGAAGTGATTGATAAAAGCATTAACAGATTTTTATTTTGTAAAAGTAATATAATCGTAACACCATAATCATAGCTTCTGACAACTTTCTCTGTTGCCCTTCCGAATAAATGATTGTAGTGAAGAGCCAAAACAGTTTGATCACACCATTAGAGATGGCTAAAAAAGATTTGAATTGTTCTGCAGATAAAGGAAAAGCTTACCAGAGTGTTTGAGTTTTGAAGCAGAGAAGATTTTCTTGAGAGAAGTTGTCATCATGTTGTGAGACTCTAGACCAAAGTCGTCCCTATTAGCCCTGTTCTGTACAAACACTGGAAGCATCCATAGAAATAAATGAGCGCATAATTCAACATTATTCTTTCTCACTGACTGGTTAATATGTGAACTGCAGAAGTACAGTGAATTTTTTTTTTGGACAGTGATGCTGTTGTTATGTTTTGCATGGATATTGAAGGTTTAACATAGTCTACATTATCAGTATGGTAATAACATGCAGTCAATTGTAATTATACATAGAAATACAGTCTGATTAAAATCGACCGTGTTCCCAGGAAAAAAAGTTTCAAAATATTGTCTCAACCGACATTCGAACTCTATCTGTCTAAGCTATCCTTTCAACAAAGGTCTGACCGCAGCCTACTGTAGCGCACGTTTTTACGTAAACTCAGCTAACCAATCACAATGCGTGCGGCAAAAGCATTCGGTATCAGTAGCTAGGGGCAAGTAACTCCCATTTACCATTTGTTAACCTTGATCGCCGCTATCCTTATTTTAAACGCGATGATGTGATTGGTTCGCTATTGACTAGGTTTTGTCTGCGCTAAACTGGTGTCAGCATGTGCGAGCAGTGAGGCTGCCTTCAGACCGTTGTGGGGAGGAAATTTAGTAATTTTAAAAAAAAAAGTTTTATTCGGGAAACGGTAGATTTTAATCAGACTGCACAGAAATATGAAATGATCAAAGCTTTTAAGTTGACACTAGCAAGTTGATAGAGTACCAAGCAGCAGGGTTAAAGATATTTTTGGATTCAATGAGTGATGGACCTACAGTGTCTTTTCTCCAATAAGTCACAGGTAAGTCAAAGAAAAGATATATTTAGTTAGGACTTACAGATTGTTTAACCATCGATTCTTATGCCCTGACCACAATAAAGAAATCACTATTTATAATTTGTGTTTTCTTATGTTTTCCATGTCTATTGTTTCTCCAAGACAAAAAAAAAGCATATCATCTTGATGGAAGATATCCCTCACCAACATTAGGGAAGTAGTCCGGCGTGTCCTCGTTATGAGATGATCCCTCGTGGCTGGACGGTGTAGATGGCTTCAACATCTCTGCATTTTGCAGAAATCTGTTAACATAACATAACATACATAAATATACTGGACAAAATAAGTTAGGGATATTATTAATTTTGTAATTAATATTTCATAAGGTGCTTAATGTAAAAATAAGTCATAATTATTAATTAACAATATCCCTTATCATTTTCGTCCGATATATATTTTTCGTTCAAGGAGACAATTCCTTGAGAACAGATATTGTCTTTCCAAAGTATCGAATTTTCCTCCGGCCTTTACTTTAACTATAATAGTCCAGGGCAAAACTATACTTTATTGCAAAACACATGATGGTTGAGGCTACTGTATAAACTGGTTTCATGGAGAGGTGAGACTAAATGTAAAAACAGCTAGGTACCTCTCCATAAAATGTCAGCTTCAGGTGTTTAGTAGTTATGTAGGTAAAGTAAAACATTTTAAAGTTCAAGGCAATGGATAAAGGACAATTTTCCTGATGAGCTATTAGTACTACCACTCAGATATCATATGACATTCATAGATCAAGCAGGTAGAAGGTACAATACACACCTCAGAAAGCTGACATCAGTGAACCAGTCTTGAACCAGCAGAATCACATTACACACCGTCATCAGGAAGGCAGCCATCTGCAGGGACTTCAACACAGAATTGTACATGTTAATCGTATATCTTTCAACTGTCCTCATTACATGCTAATATAAAAATTCTCTGAGTGTCCATCACATCTGGTAGTGCAGTGCCAGTTCAAGCTATCTTCTATCCTTATAGAGCTGAGTGTCTAGAAGGGAACTAACATCCCCCATCTTTAACTTTGGTATGATGTGACTAGGTAATTGAACAGCGGCATCTTGGGTGACGAGCAGATGCTCTATACACTGAGCTACATTCCGGTACAGAATACAAATACAACAAGATTTATAAGAGGCGTAACAACAATAATCTGTCTGATGACGTTTTGAGTTATTTCCCTTTGCTGTTCAGTGTTGGCAACAAAAAAAAACTCTGCAAAAGTCTATGTTGTTTTTTCAAAAAAGAAAAACGTCTAGTTATTGCTGAAAAAAATATAATACAAATCCTATGACATAAGGCTTATCAACATTCAAATGGATAAATAATCGTCGGTAGATTTAGGAGATATCTACTTTTGCTGTTGATGCTAGAGAACATGTGAAAATCAACTGTGTTGTTTCAAAATCAAATTCTAAGGCTGTCCCAATTTTTTCACAGGCCTTAAACAAGTTAAAAAATAGAGCCATGGGCTCTGTAGCTCATCAGACTCTTTATAGAAATAGGTGTTTGGGTTTAGACAATGGGGTCATGGGCAGTGTAGGAAAGATAGCCTGTCCCAACGTCCGAGTTATTCACAATCAAATTAAAAATGCCCATTGCCCATTTGGGGTCAAGGGGTCACCAAACCTACAATTCAGAATCCCCATTGTCCAAGGAGTCTACACACAACTATTAAGCTATCAAGACCTTTTGGAACTGGAGAAGATGAAAGTAGGATTTTAAGGTTTTTACCCCTGTGACCCCATTTGGGGTCAAGTGGTCACCAAACCTACAATTTAGGATCCCCAGTGTCCAAGGAGTCTACACACAATTTTACAGCTCTCTAGACCTTTTGGAACTAGGGAAAAAGATGAAATTAGGTTTTTTAGGTTTTGACCCCTGTGACCCCATTTGGGGTCATGGGGTCACCAAACCTACAATTTAGAATCCCCATTGTCCAAGGAGTCTACACACAACTATTAAGCTATCAAGACCTTTTGGAACTGGAGAAGATGAAAGTAGGATTTTAAGGTTTTTACCCCTGTGACCCCATTTGGGGTCAAGTGGTCACCAAACCTACAATTTAGGATCCCCAGTGTCCAAGGAGTCTACACACAATTTTACAGCTCTCTAGACCTTTTGGAACTAGGGAAAAAGATGAAATTAGGTTTTTTAGGTTTTGATCCCTGTGACCCCATTTGGGGTCATGGGGTCACCAAACCTACAATTCAGAATCCCCATTGTCCAAGGAGTCTACACACAACTATTAAGCTATCAAGACCTTTTGGAACTGGAGAAGATGAAAGTAGGATTTTAAGGTTTTTACCCCTGTGACCCCATTTGGGGTCAAGTGGTCACCAAACCTACAATTTAGGATCCCCAGTGTCCAAGGAGTCTACACACAATTTTACAGCTCTCTAGACCTTTTGGAACTAGGGAAAAAGATGAAATTAGGTTTTTTAGGTTTTGACCCCTGTGACCCCATTTGGGGTCATGGGGTCACCAAACCTACAATTTAGAATCCCCGTTGGCCAAGGAGTCTTCACACAATTTTTCAGCTCTTAGACCTTTTGGAACTAGGGAAAAAGATGAAATTAGGTTTTTTAGGTTTTGACCCCTGTGACCCCATTTGGGGTCATGGGGTCACCAAACCTACAATTTAGAATTCCCGTTGGCCAAGGAGTCTACACACACCTTTTCAGCTCTCTAGACCTTTTGGAACTGGAGAAGATGATGAAAATAGGTTTTTCAGGTTTTGACCCCTGTGACCCCATTTGGGGTCATGGGGTCACCAAACCTACAATTTAGAATCCCCGTTGGCCAAGGAGTCTACACACACCTTTTCAGCTCTCTAGACCTTTTGGAACTGGAGAAGAAGATGAAAATAGGTTTTTCAGGTTTTGACCCCTGTGACCCTATTTGGGATCATGGGGTCACCAAACCTACAATTTAGAATCTCCAGTGCCCAAGGAGTCTACATACAACTATTCAGCTCTCTGGACCTTTTGGAACTGGAGAAGAAGATGAAAATAGGTTTTTCATGTTTTGACCCTTCTGACCTCATTTGGGGTCATGGGGTCACAAAATCTACAATTTAGAATCCCCATTGGCCAAGAAGTCTACACACAACTTTTCAGCTCTCTGGACCTTTTGGAACTGGAGAAGAAGATTAAAATAGATTTTTAAGGTTTTGACCCTTGTGACCCCATTTGGGGTCATGGGGTCACGAAATCTACAATTTAGAATCCCCATTTGCCAAGGAGTATGCACATAAAATTTCAGCTCTCTAAAGTCATTGGTTCTGGAGAAGAAGTCGAAAAAGTGAAAAGTTTACGGACGGATGGACGGACGGACGGATGGACGGACGCCGGACGCCATGCCATGCCATAAGCCCATCGGGTCTTTCAGACCTGATGAGCTAAAAAGTGATGAACAGTGATTTCTGAAAACATGTTACACATCTCTTAAATATCTGATATCAAGTAACTTGGAGCTTAGTTACTGAGGTTAAGCATTTAGACAGTATTTCCCCTTCTTGTAACACAAGGACTTATACTGAAGCCAGGAGCCAAGCATGACATACCTGCATCTCTATGCAGTTCTCGACCGAGGTGTATTCAGTCGGGTACTTCTTGTCCTGGTGGATCATCTGGTCCAACACGGAGGCACTCATCACTGGCTATAGAGGACAGAAGAAATGGTTGACAGGTGTAATTGGAATCCAATATTTTTTGGAAGCTATTTATATAGAGGACAGAAGAAATGGTTGACAGGTGTAATTGGAATCCAATATTTTTTGGAAGCTATTTATATAGAGGACAGAAGAAATGGTTGACAGGTGTAATTGGAATCCAATATTTTTTGGAAGCTATAGATATAGAGGACAGAAGAAATGGTTGACAGGTGTAATTGGAATCCAATATTTTTTGGAAGCTATTTATATAGAGGACAGAAGAAATGGTTGACAGGTGTAATTGGAATCCAATATTTTTTGGAAGCTATAGATATAGAGGACAGAATAAATGGTTGACTAGAGTAATTGGAATCCAATATTTTTTACTGTTAATGATATAGCAAAATCTACTAATCAATAATGATACAATCATATTGCAACCACGTTTTGTATTTGGGAATTAGTTCAAAAGCATAATATCTTCATCAAAGTAGAGAATATGCACAATAGCCAGTAAAGTCTACTTGTGGGGAAAAAATTGCTACACAGTTACATGTAAATTTCCATAATATAATTCATCAAAATACTGTCTAACACCCATAGCTGTTGTTCACAATGTTGAAAATAGCCAGACAGAGCTCAGGATGAAACAATGTTGAAGATCCCACTACTATTCTGATTGGAAAAAAAATCAGGAATCTGTTTTATTGTCAAGAGGTGGCTTGAGTAACCGCAGTGGTGAGAGGATGGAATGTCATGAAAAAACACCATTTTATGTGAGAACTGCTTAAAATTTGCTGTATCAGCAGTTTAAGGTTTGAGACCGTACCTGAGTGTCGAGGAAGATGATCCTCTCTGGAGTGACGTACATGTCGATGCCGTTCGTCTGGTGTGCGCCATTTTCCTTCACCTCCTTGGTCTGGGGCTGGAACACATAGCTCCTGAAACATGATTTACATGCCTCTTGTCAAGGAGCATAAACATCAACATTGATATTTTTCTGGCCAAGCACTTTTTATTTATCAATAGGCCACTGAGTAGTAGAAATTTCTTTTCTTGAATGTCCCAGTATACCAATGAAAAAATCAAATTGGGATGAAAAACAATGAAATTGTCATTCATAGACTAATTAACAATTGAGCCGTCCAAAAGCATCAAATTTGCATCTTTAGGTAATTATCTGCAATCTTAAACAATTGACATGGCTAATGAAACAATCAGTGCACATCATTGTGACTCTGGATTTCCCTAGGATAAGATGCATCTAAATATAAACTGAGTGTGAGTGAGTGACTGACCTGTAGGAGTCTTGGGGTGACGTCCCAGCCAGCAGGGAGAGGATGGTGGACTTGCCGCTACCCTGGGGACCCAACACCCCCACCACCAGGTAGTCGGTCTGGTCCAGCAGCATCTACAACAATTAGAATAGTCCACTGTTGCACCTCGGAAGGGTATGAAAGTGGAGGAAGTTTTGGTATTCCTCAGTCTTGAACTTTGAAACATGTCTCAACAACGTCTGAGGAAAACTCAATATGTTGATAACAGATTTCCAGATTATCCACCTTTAAATTATATCTAACTTCTTTTTGTGTGATTTTTATATCAACAAAAAGTTGATTTAGATACTGCCATGCCTACCCTGTTTTTCTTAGACTGGAGGACAAGCTCCTCATCAGAAAACATCAATTGTATTGTCATCTTTTCCATAGTAAAATAAAGATAAAGATAAAGTGATCTCATGAAGACGACAATAAATGTATCCAAATGCAAGAAAATTTCTTTTATATATAAGGGCAGTAAGATGATCGGTTAAGCTATGGGAATCTATTTCTCTCCTTTGAATTATCAAAAGGTGTCCAGACAAAAATTGCTGCAAGTGGTCATTACTAAAAACTTAATCATTTCCACGATGGCCACAGATGATCAGGATGAGTAATCAAATCTTTTGACCTCCAAAATGATAATACATTTGTCATAAACTAATGGGTTTTTTTAAAATTTGAAGGAATAAATCTTTTTACATGCCACTGCCTCTTTTAGTCCTAGGTCTTATAATGAGACTCTCAGTGGTTAGATTATCATAGATTATCATGGAAACTGAAGAAAATAGCCTGATTTAGGTAGGCAATGAAGAAAACAACTAAAACAATGGTATATAACTTGAATGTCTCCTTAAACTCACATCAATACCAGCGTCACACCAGCGGAATGAATCATCCACGACCTTGACACAGTGTTTCATCTCTGGGGGTGGGGCCAGCCGATTCTGGGATGTGTCTGAAACACATCAAATATCTTATGCCGAGCTCTTAGCTCGCAATCATTTGTTTTTGAATATTTCTGAACCAATCGTAGATCAACTAGTTCGATTTGGCAATTACTGAAAAAGTTAAGAAATCCATTTCATTTAGAGTCTCAAGTTATTTCAAAAGGCACCACTCCACAACTTGGTCAAACCACATAAGTTTTGTTAAAAAATATTGAACATTTTAAAGCTAAGGCCCGGAAATGATAGCATTTCTGAATCATTTACGGAGACTAAAAATTATGTCTCCAGCAAAAATTTGCAGGGGACATAATAAACACAGAACAAGGTTTATTGATTTTTACTGAGTCTATGCTAACTAGGTCTTACTTTCAAAAGTGATGTGGCCGACCGATGCATGTCTCTGTATCTGGTAGGCGACAGGAGGCACAGTTGTCTCCCCTTGGGTTGAAGGAAGAGTCTGAGATGTTGTGGTGTGGGCAGGGCGATTCTCATCCCGGGATCTCAGCACTACAATTGGCTTATCAGGAGGTTTGGTCGCCATTCCACCTTGTGACAATGTTGTAGATGTGGGAGCTAACACTCCTCCAGCTGCAACCTGTTGAAAGTGAAACAGGTGCTTGTTGTTAACAGGTTGTGGTTATTCACACCTTTAATCAAGTGCTTCGAGACAGCTATTTTTAGCAGAGAATATGTGAGAAAAGGTACATTCAATCAAGTGCTTTTGGACAACTTGTTTTAGAATGTTGAGAATGTTGTTGCAACATTAATTTATCAAATGTTGTTTTTGGGTTGGTAGAATTCTAAAGATCATCAAACTAGAAAACTTGGATATTGAATAATAATTCAATCTTTTACACCCTGATGATGCTGTTACTCTATTTCCTATTAAAACAATTAAATGTAAAATGTAAATAAATGTCAATTTGGGATGTATATGCCAATTTAGATGTGATGATTTGGACTAAAGTATTTTGGCATGTACTAAAGCTAGAAATGTTTTCATTATAACAAGGGAGGTATTAAACTGAGATGTAATTGACCTGATCTGCGGGAGGTCTCACTAGACCAAGAATGACCGGTGGTTTGCTTGGCACAGGAGACTGGTCAGCATCCCTCTCTCGCTCCTGAATAAGGAATAATTATTGTTTAGATCATTGATAATAATGATGATAATCATGTTGTGTATTTGTAACTGCACCTGCATTCAATGTTCATTGTTTGCTCAAGGCGCTACAAAGTATCTACAACTTTGTTATACTTTGGATCACACTATTTGCAATAGACTGAAATTTAGTCTTTGAAATATTTTGATAATTTACTGTTCCTTCATCCAAAATATTATTTTCATCAGGCTCTTAATTTCATGTGTATGCAGTCAAATTCAGACTTGCTGAATGAGGACCTAGACTGTATCAAAGGCTTCTATCTAATACACAGTAATGAAGCAGGTAAACTGCGGAATCATTGATTCTAGTACTTTTCAACTTGAGTGCCAAATTGGATTTGAACCAATACCCTTAGAGAAAGGCAAACAACAGACGCCCTCTTCAGGATTTTACATAATTATATATGATTTTTGAGTCAGCACCTGCTTCCCCAAGTGTGTAGCAAAAGGTTAATTCTTGCATTTTCTGGTGTACAGTTAACTCGCGACAGTCCGGCCACCGATAATCCGAATCTCGCAGTATCCGAACGGTAGCAAGCTGCAACCAAACTAATCTCTATATAAACTCATTAAACTCATCTCCGAATCCGAACGCTGATTAGCTGTAACGGATTAGTTAATTACAGCCATTTCTGCTTCATTAATGCGACGGTTCATCAAAGCGTTCGGTAATCCCTTAGACAAGCGAGCACCACACTGATTGAATCGGTAAACATCAATGACAGTGGAATGACACAGGAGTTGAGCCGTGTCAGAAGTTTGTGATAGTAATAAATTGAGATGTCTCACTTTGTGTATCAAAGGTTTGTGATTGTAATGAATTGAAATTTCTCATTTTGTGTGATAATTATAAATATATGTCGTCTGTCTGTAGATTTGGTTCATTTCAGTCGTCCGAACATTTCACTATCCGAACGTTTTTAATGAAAAACGGAAGTGTTAGGATTACAGCGTTGCATCTAGGATTTGACTTAAGTGGGCCAAGTGGCCCACTGTTTTCAAAACAGTGGGCCACTGTCTATTTTACAGTGGGCCATTATTTTTATGGGTAAAAAATCTAACAAAATGCAGGACTATGAACAATAATTTTATTGTAACATACCTCAAACACTTGAAAACTCTTCTCTCTGCCTTCTGTTTCCATTTCTCAAGGGCTCTTACAAAATCGAGGTCCTCAGTTGCTTTGCCCTCTAGTTTGATAAGCATAAGCTTATTCAATGTGTCACGTGAATTTAACAAGCCAATCCTTTCGGAATTTATAAACAAATTCTCGCGTCTTTTCAATGTCACAGTCAGTACTAGCAGACTTTGATTGATCACATTCATTTTCACTTTCTTCGTCAGAATTTCTCGTTTCGTTATCGTCTAAATTTTCCCTTTCACCTACCGGTAACTTACTGAAAAATTCAGTTATTCTTTTGGCTTTCTTCGGAGCCGACATTTCGAAATTATTCTTCAAAAGTCAACAGTTAACTAGAGTTTATCAGTGCACGTGTATCGGTTTGACATTCGGAAAGTATCGATCGTACGGTCTCGTAAAGTCGTTTTCAAATCGGTTCATTCGGCAATATATTGGCAAAACTCGGCTTTGTCCGTTGCTCGATTCCAAGAACTAACATCCAGGCTTTCGCATGCTATTTATAGAATAGTGTTTTCCAGTTTTACTGATACTCAATCAGTTTGATTACGCTAGTTATTTAATTCAGTGTGCCACGAGCTAACAACTATTAAATGCGTGAAAATTAGAATCCCTGCGTACTTGGTGGCCCATATTTATTTTAGTAATGCGCCATTTTAACATTCATTTGCGTAATTACGCAAATACGCATCCTAGATGCAACACTGGGATTATCGAGGTCTGACTGTAATCATCCAGCTATCTGGGATCTGTCACAGTATCTTCAAATCGAAAGTTGCAGTTACTACTTGTAAGCTAATATCACTTATGGATGTGCATTTTTACCTTCTGCATACCTTTACCCGACAACAAGACGACACAAGATACCCAACATGGTTCTAGGTATGATTTGTGCTGTTGCGTGACTATTCACTTTCATACCCTGGAGTAACATGTTTTCATGGGTCACCTGTTTTCGTGGTATTTACAAAAGATGTCTATCCTCTCTAACCCCTTACTGCACCCAGACATGTTAGCACTTATTTTATTCACCAGTTGTTCTGCATTGATCCAAGAAGGAAATGATCACTATTTTATCAATCTATTCATTGATTCATTTCAGTGAAGAAAATCAAATGAAATTTAATGCTTTTCACATAACACCTTTTGTGGACAACATTTATGGTTGATTTTTAAAAATACAATCCATGTATACATAATTTTTCAAACAATGCTTTCCAGTAAACCCATGTTATTTTAATCCTGAAACACCTGAATTTTTAGTATAATACCTGTTCTACTAATAAATATATGAAATCATAGAAAGGTTGATTCTTATATAATTTTGGCTATTTTGTATGATTTTCTGGTGCAGTGAAAGCAAGTTATTGCTTGTACAAGTAAACTTTGCTTTGCTTGCTAATATTAAATCTTTAACTACGTGAAATGCAAGGTATTTGGTGACTAGAAGATTTTCTAATACTAAATATGCTCTAAGCAGCCTCATGATTTCCTAACTTTACCAGAAATAAGATATTTTATGATAAATATTTATAAAGTGAAATAATTCAATGACCCTATAAATATTTTAAACACATGTCAACATCAATTAAAATGCTATTGTACTCTATCAATCTGTGTTTTAAAAAAAGGGAAAAATTGAAGTCATTGCATGTGTTGTATTCTCATAATTTGACATCATAGAAATACCATGAAAACAGGTGACACCAAATAAATTAATAACAATTTACATCTGTTTTTAAAATGTGAACGAGATTTAACAAAAGAGTAAAACAACTGTTTGTTTAACATTACCTAGTTGAAAAATATGTACTTTATCACTTCATGAGTTCAGGATGTTTGACATTATCGGCAATAACACTTATAGAAGATTATTTCTTATTACCACGGAAATAGGTTACACGAGGGTATATGGCATTTGACAAATAATTTCGTCTCATACTATTTTACTCGGATTTTTAGAATATATGACATCCTAGTTAATTTTATATGAGTATTTACCGTCTTGTAGTGTAAACCATCCATAATGTCATTGTTATTTCGGTGTTTGCTGATCAAAAATAGAATCATAAAAATGCCCTCTTTTGATGATGTTTTTACCTTACGGCCTGGTCTGTCTCTTCTTCGTCGTCTTCTGCCTCCTCTATCTAATGGGTCAGACATTTAAACTACCACTGTTAGTAAACAAATCAAATAAACAGTAGTTCTAACAGAAACAGTATTAGATGCACCAACACTTAGGCTAATTTTCGTCTGCAACAAATTCGGAAAAGACCCTTTCGGGTGTAATTAAAATAGTCATTTTATCCTGAAACGAAATGCGTAAAATTTAAAACTACTTTTTTACGGTGGCATGTGTCACTTTAATGGTGGTGGATATGTTTCCTTATTTCAACCGCGATGTCGTATATGGATATATTCGGCTTCATCTCAAGGCATAAACTTAATATTTTAGCATTACGTCACTCTATTTCGTTTCTTCAACGGTTAACTTTTACTTTAACCCTAAACTAGCCTCTGTCTCTAGTTGTATTACCTAACCTTAAGTACCAACTTGTCATCACCAACACGACATTCAAATTTAAAATAGATTACAGTTTCACTCCTTTCTAGGTCATAACAAACTGGCAGATAATGATTTCTGCAATATTAAAATTATTCTTATCATCTGGGGGTTTATAGACTATTAAAGATGGCGACAAGAAAGTTGTGAAAGTTGACAAACTGAGTTGTTTCGGTGATGAAATAAATACTTTAGGACAATGGAATTCCGAAAAATCGTCCCCCTTGTAGCATTTGCTGTAATTATTCTGTCTGTACAGCAAGTTTGTTGTCAACTGGTTGTAAATGTCAAGAATAAAGGAGGGGATGTGCTAGTAGAATCAATCGAAGCAAACACGACAGCGGACACTGTCACCCTTGAGTATACGAACACCGATGGAACTATCATCACACAGTTCATAGATTTCAAATCTGTAAGCATTTGATCAAACACTCAAGGACAGTAATAAGATGTACAACTTTAGAATTGGTTCGCCACCCATTTTCATAATTACTATACATACCTTTATGCCCATGTATTCTTCGATATAACATCTTCAATATTGTTGCCTTTTCACGTACAGGGTTTAGGTTTAGGGTTAGTGTTACTGTTAGGGTAAGCATAAATAGAGATTATTACCCGAGGAACTGTGTCATATGACTTTTACGAAACGAGTGTGAATTTTTGTATTACCCGAGCGAGAGCGAGGGTTATACATAAATTCGCACGAGTTTCGTAAAAGTCATATGACACACTTCCGAGGGTAATAATTTCTTTATTACCGATTCTATTCAATATAAAATGCACTGAAATATTCAGAAAACGGCCTGCTTTCCTTGCGACGGCCCGCCACAGTGACGTCACGAACAATGGTTTTATGACGTCACAGACGACAAAATGCGGTAACTCGCGCAAAAACAATCGTTGCTAGGCAAAAGTGATATGTGCACATGTGCTCATATTGAAAATATGTCATCACTTATGATTGACCATATGGGTAATACGGTTTCAGATATGTATTCTAGGTGGCGAACCAATTTTAAAGTTACTCCGGTGTTCGAAAGCCAAAATTAAAAACAAATAAACTGCAGAAATTGCACCAATGGGTTTGAATAATCTATACCAGTGTCTGAATCTCTGTCATTGTCACTTAGTCAAGGAGTATTGACTGTTGCTGAAAAGTTTATTATGAGGCTAAGCAGTTCAATACAGCAGCAAAATAGAGATGAATTTTATCTAGGGCTGCTAGCATTTGTCAGTTACTCAAACAAAAATTTGGAAACTTGTTCAATGCAGAGATGATGGATAGAGTTGATACTGCTTTCCCAGCAGACAATCTGAGTCTATAACAACATCGTTTCAATGTTGATAATAACGTTGAATTATGATTGGATTTGAAATTTGTGACACCGTCGAAATCTGACAGCATTTTGACATTGTTTCAATGTCAAAGCCACAATGATGTATCAACGTTAAACAAACGTCAGATTGAAGCCGTGCCTTAAGATCATTCAGATTGTGATAGCATTTATTTAGTTCAATTTATTCTATGCAACAATCGCCGCTACTGGCTGAAATATTGCCCAAGCGGCATTAAACAATAACTCACTCTATGCAACACATCAGCTTTTAGTCTATGCTCTTAGTTTCAGCTCCTACACAAACCTTAGTAAATGATTTAGATGATTGCTTGTATCAAGATAATCTTTAGAGGAATTATGCAATAAGTGAGGGTATTAATATTTAAATGACACTACAACAATTAAGAGCAGAATGTCACCCAAAAAATGCTTTTTACAAATGTGCAATGACACTCTGTAAGAACAACTAAATTTATTCATATCAAAAATTCATATTGTGACTGTCAGTTGTTATGATAACTGAAAAAACAAATGTTGAAAAATACCATATCTTGTTAAGTTACCTCCCTCTATTGTGAAATTGAAAGGAATTAACATTTATGTATCTAAATTGATATTAATAACCCTTTTAAATGTGACTGATAGCTCTTCATTTTTCCTTTCGTAAGTTATAACAATCCATAACAGTTATGATAACGTTGAAATGTTATAAAAGTAATGACTTGTCGGCTTTAAGGTGTCTGATGACATTGAAACAATTTGAAAAAAACCAACCACATTTGAACGTTGGGAAACTAACGTTGTTCTGTCGTTTAAAATTGTTTGATCAACGTGCTGACCAGAAATCAAATTTCAAAGTCGAATCGACATCAGATTCCTGCTGGGTTACAGTTTATATGACCAATATTCATGTAAATGGGATGTTTGTGATCTTGTTTTTTTGGACATATTTAGCAGAAAGATTTTTGTTTATTTTTCATTTACTGTTTATTGTCACATCTTTAGCATATAAGGATGAAAATGTGAGATATTTAACTTCCTATCATCACAAATGATTTATTGCATTGTATGAGACAATACGTAGCACAGCCAAATTAAATGTCATGTAAAACAGAGCATCCTTTTAAGAACTCAGGTCAGCAGGATGTTGCAGTCTTCCCTTACTTGAATGTTGCAGGAGGCGCAGGTGTTCAGAGCGTATATAGCTGCTGAGGAGGAGCGAGGACAGTCCGGCTACCAGCTTCTCTGTATGGTTAGCAGGTTCAGCAAGAATGACTTCATCTCCTCCGATGCCATGTCCAAATTAAGACAGGTACAAGTAATTGCCAGGCACTTCTGACAATTTTAGTACTCAGTAAATTGGTAATCGCTCACTAACTAAATGCCAGATCTGCCACTGTAATAATAGGCACTTGTGAGAACTTAATTACTTGTTGGCGAAGGTCATCATCAGTGTACTTTAGCCTGGCAGATGGTTTATTTCATTGCCCTCAGATGTGTGAAGCAAAAGGGTTTGTCTTTGGTAGGGTATGTCCATCTGTGCGTACATACTGTTTTCAACTTCACAGTAAATTTTGAAAACATCAAGGAGTTTCAATCAACATACTGAAACATATTATAAAATACTTAATTTTGCTCATTGATGTTTCTGTTGACAGGGAAATTATAATTTTTTTTATATTGCAATCTCACAAATTTCCTTTTGGATCAGTTCTATTGTAGGATAAAGAACTTACCCTCTTGACCACCCCTAAAAAGTACAAGAAATTTAATTTACATTTGTTCTTTATCAAAATGACATTATAATATTTCCCAACCAAGTCAACAGAATAGACTTTGAACATCCATTGTAGGAAATAGACCCTTCAAACAGTGTATTACCTGTTAACTTTTGTTCTTGACTGATAACTTAGATTTTTATTTATGTTAACATCAGAATCAACATTATTGCACTGTCAGAGTTACTAGTTTTCAGGCATGTCTCATGGACTGGTCTATCCATTTTAGAAAAACCCGACAGCGATCCGGAGCCCGGAGGAGGAGAAGGGTCCCGACCTCATGGTATATGACCTGCAGGTCAACCTGGCCAAGAGTGATATGATCAGTCCTCACATCTACAACATGTGCCAAGAAGCCAAGGAGACCACCTTCTTCAAGGAGTCCGATCTCACAACAATCTCCAGATGTCAGTTACTTTCTCAATCTCATTAAAATCAAATTGAACATTCCACTTACTATTAAAGTTCCTGGTCTGAGTAAAGCTCTATAACACTATGTTAAGTGACGTTGAATATGACCTTCACCTTCAATTACTTAATACAATCACTTAGGAATATCAAATCATACTATTGAATTCCTTGACTTGCCGGTAATTGGATGGAGCGAATATGAGCTGTCATGACCACAATCGAAAAGTTCCCAGATCAAGAGCACAACAATGTACACATGATTTGATTTTTTTTATATTTTATACATTCCATCAATATTTTCTTCTGATTGAAAGAAACATCTAACCAACTTCTCAAAGAAGTCATTTTTTCATCTGTTTTTCTCAACTCCAAACCACCACACATATCTCACAGATAGTTATTAGTCATGCTTATCTATAGTACTAAGGTGTATCTTACAGTTTAGAAAGTTACCTTCTTGGAGAGGCATAAGAAGTTGTGTGGATGAATGAGGAATGACTCGTAAGGAGTTTTCGGCTTCTATGATGCAATGCTGCAAAGTTTCACTGTAGATGTTAACTCTCATGACTGTACTGGGCCAGTACTGGCCTTATACTGGCTGGTAAAGTTGATAAAGGCATACTGGCTAACGGTATTGAACCAGTACTGGCCCAGTATCGGTTTAACCAAATCGTGCCATTACAGGCAGAACTGTATTGGCCCAGTGCTGGAAATACGGTACAGGTGGTCTGTACTGGCCCAGTAGCGGCCCGGTTAGGGCATATCCCTTCCTGTCTTAGTGCATTATGGGATATTTTAAAAGGGCCAGTACTGGCCCAGATTAGGCCCAGTACATGCCCAGTACAGATAATATTAAGAATACATACTGGCCCAGTGCTGGCCCAATTCTGGCATGGCACTTCCTGTTAGGAATTATGGGTATTCTTTTAAAACTGTCGTCTGCTTTATAGAGATGACTGGAGTAGGCATCGCTCAAGTATCCTTTAAATGTGAGTTCAAATTATGACATCAAGATGACTTAACTTAAGTTAGATAAGACTCTGATGTATTCTTTGCATGTTTAATATCTTAATTACAATTGTATTTTGCTTTTACTAAAATCACTGTAGGTTTTATTAACATTATAAGCTACTGTTTATGAGTTAAACAAATTCAATTCCTGAAATATCTTTGGACACATATGGTTTCTCTGTAGACCTACTTGTTCAAAAGATTTGTTTTTTCCTTTATTTAGATAACATGTTTTTATAGATTTTCATATGAATGACTCTATAACATTTTCAAGCATTAAGATTTTATTTTTAAAACTGCCAATGTTTGTGAAGCAAAGTTCCATGCTTATGATTTTTAAATACGTATAACTAACTTTAAGGATAGTTAGATTAACAATATAAGAATGCACAGCTTAATAACAATGACTTAATCAACCTTTATTTCTGATAATGCGAACATGTATATCTATGGTTTCAATGTATTAAAGTTACAGTAAAGGTCAAACTCAATAGGGCCAGTACTGGCAGGACATGGTTAATAGTTCTGGCCCACTACAAGGACCGTAAAGGCTATCCTGTACTGGGCCAGTATATGAAATGATACTGTTCCGGTACAGGCATTATACTGGCCCATTATTGGCCCAGTACCGTAAGCCGGTATTGGGCCCGTACCGCGCCAGTGTGCAAGTTGGTACAGGGCCAGTACTGGATGCCTGAAACGGGCCAGTAAAGGATGCCTTTATCAGCCTGTACAGGGCCAGTACTGGCCCAGTACGTTCATGTTTGCTGGGCTGTTATCATTTGCTTGATAAAGGTGTCTGCAACACACTGAAACATTGCAAAATTGAAATAAAGAAGTTGAAAAATCCATATGAATCTTAATCATTCAGCCTAGAGAGTAATCTTACCATGATTATCATACATTAAATTTAAATCTTTCAGCTCTGAACAAGGACTACAACACCCTGATGTCAGGGATGAAGAAGACCTACCCGTCTAAGTATGCGCGATGTCACGACACTTCTGATTGGTTGAAGCCATGCCTGTGCCACTACCAAGTGTGTATTGGCTGGTACCCTTGCGGACTCAAATACTGTCGGGGGAAGGATTCAACAGGGAAAGTGGTCAGCTATCGGTGTGGTATTAAGACTTGTCGGCGCTGTCTCATCTTCGAATATGTGTCTAGACAGAAACAGCACTGTTTGTGGGACGATTCGTAAAGCCGTGGATTGAAACCTCATGTTTCATTTCTGTTGAGAATCAAAAACTGCTTAGTCAAAATACTTTGCTATTAGCCTCATATGTTTACGTCTGTGGGGATAGAAAGAATATCTGATTTTGTGATTCTGTAAGACATTTTATCATTATGCAAAAATGTGATTTGAGAACCATGACATTGTTGTGTTCTGGATCCAACTATCTGTAAGGATTAACATTCTTGTAGTTTCTTAGGTCCTATCCACTACAAGATCCAATCTCCAGCACTGCATATCCTTACATCTGATCCATTAAGCCACCAAAGATTTTCAAGAATCTCAACTCTTTCAGATATTGTGATCACATATATAATGTTGTATTTGTCCAGTAATAAAATAGCATGTATTTGTAAAGTATTGAAGTGTTTTAGCTCAAGACACCTTCACACCTGAAATGAACATTCTTGTGATTGAAATTTTGTCACTGCAATCAGTATATTCGAACTCTTAGTGTTTGTTTATGAGACATATTTGTAAGTGAATAATTTCCAAACTTCATAATTCTTTCAAAGTTGCCTGATGTCAATTGGCATTTTAACTGAAATAAGAATGCATCATTATTACTATAAGAAGGTTCTAAACATTCGAATGTCATTAAACTTGATCTGTTGGTTTTGAGGCAAACATTTTAAGCCAGTTTTAATCAAGCCAGAATTCTACATGTGTCTCAGATAAGTCTGAATACATTTAGACTCCAGCAGTCATCAATTTTATTAAAACATACCCAAGTAACCCATTCCCCCCATCTTATGAACTCCGTTCAGGTTTGTTGCATTGCCTTGTGAGCTTCTACTCCAGCCAGTTAGAATTGAGTTCAAGAAAAACATGCTGAGTGTTGTGTATGTGTTTTACAAATTATATCTGCATTTGGAAATTAGGAGCAAGTGTTTGAATTCCAAAATGTAAAGTGAAATTAACAAATTGCTTAATTTCTGAATGAGTTTTTTTTACTTCAAAGAAGTAGTCAGTAGTATGGAGAAAGGACATGCAGATAGTACAAGATAGTACACATTATGATGTCTTGTTATAGTTTGTTAAACAGAATATCAAGCATTACAGAAACAAGTTAGCTTTTGGGTTATCAAGCTGGGTTTTGTCCATAATCAGACACTTAGATACTGGACATATTGATAAACTAGTCATTGCTAATGACCAAACACTACAAGTATGCCCATAACCTGTATATGATATATGTATAATAAATGGTTGCTCCCACTGAAGTATGCAACTTCTCCAGAAAGTCATAATTTGTGCCAGCCTAAATCACTGGCTAATTTCAGCCTTGCTTCATGTCTGTTCTATTCTCTAGGTTTCTGTGACTGAACTTGATAGTACAATGAGAAATGAGTGCAGGGGAAGTTGTTAAGTATTTAGATGTTTCATGAATTCTTTTTGATGCATGGTGTTCAACCTATTTTTTACTCATGATGAAGTCAAATGACTTATGTCAGGGGTCCAGATAAGAGGTGTATCTGCAGCAAAATTCAAATTGGTTTATCAATTTTTCTCGTACTCATACTCGTACACTACAAAATTTATCAGTTAGCCCGTTACAAGTTTGAAAACAAAATTTAGAGTTGTAATAATTCCATTTTATGCCATTGATTTTCCATAATCATAGAGGTGTATACTCAGTAAGTATTAATGTTGCCAACACAGATTAAAGAATGGGGTCTCAGACTGAGAGGCTCTCTTGGCAGCCACATTGGATAATCATGCGTCTGGCATTCACCACTGAAGTTTTGTTTGAATAGTTGGATATTCATGTCAGGATTTGTAGGTAAATAGGGACAAACGTTTCTGGAGACCCAAGTGAATATATTTGAATCTCTGTGAATAAATTTTTATCAATTTTATTTGGCACCAGAATCTTCAATTGTTTGATAACAATGAGATGGCATGCTATCATGGTTTTATAGACCTCATTACCAGTCTATAATTGTATTGTTGCATTGTAATATTGAATTTTGCAACTATATATTTAGGAGGGAGAGCTTTGTGAATGCACAGTACCTGCACTTTAGACATTGTTATGTATCAATTAATCTTTATATATTTGTTAGACATCCCAGTGATTTTTCACAATGATTATGCCTCTCTTTTCAAGGGTGATCAATTTGATAACCCAAGCAAGTGATGCATTTGACTTACATGATAATACGTTTGAATTTGAGTGTTATCAGATGGAAGGTTCATTTATACATCATTTTTTTGTTATTTTAAAATGATCTTTGCATTTTAATTAGTACTTATATATTGCATTTGTGATTGTCCAGGTCCATGAGGTCACAAATGTGTCACAAAGGAAAGTATTCGGGAACTATTGCTAGAAACGCTTTTCCTATCTAATATTTTCTCAAATAACGGTATTAAAGTTATGAACCTGCTTATATTTAACCTAATTTATAATAATTTATAATGATTTTCTATTGAAGTTCTTTTGAATATTATTTTCACCAACTCTATTCACTTAACTCTATCCATGTTATTCTTTGATAAGTTTTAGATCCTAATTAATCCTGATATTATCATTGTCTTTGGCTCAATATAAATGTTATTTTCATATTTGTCTGACTTCATCTAAGACTAAACAGTTATTTAGAATTGTTTAATTGTCTTTATTAATGTGAATGTGAAATGAGAGAATATGTATTTGATTCAACTTAAAACTTCTCTGTGATGATTAAATACTTTTTATATCTGTATCTCGCTTTAAAAACTTATCATGTTGAAATGGGATATTACATTTTTTTTTACAAATATGATGCTGAATAAAAATGTATTACAAAGTTATGTGTGTTATTATTTTTCCAGCTAAGCAGAGAACTACAGAGACAATTTGTTAAAGCCAATTTCATGTGAAAAGTTTTGATTAGAGGGTATCATTCATTGAAAATAATTTCAGGGGGACATTCAAGTTTATACATGTTTTACAAACATAATACATGATTATAAGACATTTAACTTGAAACATTGTTCGGGGTAATATATTGGATGCGTAAGATTTTTCGAAGAAGAAAATGTTGTTTACATTTGGCTACAACCAATTTCTGGTTACCTATTCCTCTGTGTGTAACCACATTGCGACCAGGCAATGGTCCTCCCCTTCCTTGAATGAATTTGCTCACCTCCAACCTGACCATGATGAAATTTCAATTGAGTGCAGCATTTGTATGCTAGCGAGTTTTATTCCCAACTTGTTCACTGAAGGAACAAATTTCATGTGTAAGGAGATATTAAGGTGGGAGCACAATGAGTTATGGCAGTGCAAACCTGGACCCCTGTTTTTAGCTTGAATTGTTGACCTTTCAGGTGACTTTCCTACTCTTTGTGTATGAATGGTCATTTGATTTGTAAGCGGATTATGTCTTTAGGATATGCTGAACCAATTTTAACATGAGTTCTGCTAATAAATTGTTAATTTTATTCTTTTTTTTTTGTATAGAAATTGTCAGCCAAAAATACAGGTTTAACCTTAAAGTTATTTTGAGTACTGTAGTATATCATGACCCAAAGGAACAATATAGTGATCCTAGTAAAGGCGTTTGAGGTTCAGCAAATGCAGTAAAATATTAGATTATTCACAGTTTGACATGGATCATTGGAACTGTTCTATGGATTGACATACAAATTTGGTAACTGTCACTGATGTACAATGTATTAAATTCAGATACAACATACCTTTGTTTGTGGATTTTCATATCATGAGTGCACGGATTCACATTTCTTGCATGTTGGTTACCTCCCTAAAGCCTCGGGGTGAATAATCCACCCAAACTATACGTAATCATCTTCAAAATGCAGGACCGTTTCTATTGTGCTCATGTTCCTGTCACACCATGATTGGGCTCCTATTCTCTTTACTGGTTTGTCAGGATATTGCTTGGATGTTACCAACAGGTGGCAATGGGGTAGATGGGGAGGACTTGATTTATGAATTGATGCCACCATCAGAAAAACATTACCGTTTTGGTGGTGGATCAATAGTGATACGGGGAGAGGCAAGATGACGGGTACGATACGGGAATGAGATCCTAAATGGACCTACACAACATACATAACTATTTACAAACATAATAATTCCTTCTGGCAGGATTTACTGGTCTTTGTAATCTCTTTACAGCCTCTTAATTCCTTCACACAGTGTACAGTAATATACCACTTTCGTTATTGTGGTTTCTATGAAACTCTCATTTGTACATCTTTCTTAATTCTTTGAAGACTGACACTAAATTATTTACGAACACTCACAGCCAGAAATGATTTCATTGCTATTTGCTGTCATAGCCATGGTCTGTGTTTATAACAAACAATCTGTAATGTACTTTGCATATTTTGAAATATATTTTCTTTCAAATGCTATTGTTAAAGTTAACATCCTAATCATGAAATATAAAAAAAATATTCACGAATTCATATTTCTCTAAATAACAATCTTTTACAAAATATTAATATTCGATGTCATTTTTTGTCCAAAAGACAGATTTTGAAACAGAAACAAAGTATGAAACAAAAAACCCCCATTTATTTAAAAAGGCTTTACGCTAATTGTTTAAATGTAGGATGCATTATTGAAGCTATTGGTTCTTATACTCGTTATATTTTCCAGCAGTAATGGTTACAATACTTAAAGATGATAGACAGATAAACGACCATTGTTTCATAACAAAAGGGAACAGTTGGAAAAGAATAATATAGTACAAGCCATCATATACAGTATACAACATTTGAGGGCCTTTATAAATTCTTTGTAGATTGACAATTAAATACATTGACACTAACACACATTGAACACTTAGAAATGATTTCCTTGACATATGTTGTCTTAGCCATGATCTATTGTGGCATGGTCTGTGATGGTCTTGATGCCGCCGCATCGCCATGTGGCATGAGACTCTGTACAGACCTGTGTGACTCTCTGAGCACCTGTTCCTCGCCTGATTACCGTGTGGAGACGCTCACCTGTGTTCTCAGGAACGGAAGTCTAGGAGTTGGTCAAGGGGGAGTGAGAGAGTGCAGAACCCTGACGTCCAGACGAGGGGACATCGTGACCGTGTGCTCGGAAGGTAAGCTTAGCGTGTGTGTACATGTAAATTACATAGATATTTTGTTAGTTATCTTAGGTTATTTCACCTTGTTGGCGAAGGACACGACCCTTTGTGTGAACTCCTGTCAATAGGAACCCCACGACTAGCTATAGAAGAAATTGAAATACATTGTTTACTTTAATGTAATTTCGATTTGACTTCTATCAAACAAAGGCAGAAATGAGATTGTCAAAGTCATTGGCAGATTACAAAGCTTCATTGAGTAGGACTACCCTGGAAGTAGACTGTGACAGTGGAGCGTAAGCTCATGGAGAAGGATCTACTGGTCCAACGAACGTCGTCTCCTTCATCACACTATTGTTGGGCGGGTCAGAAGTTGGAGGGCTCCAAACCTTGGAACATCATACCAACCATACCATATCGTAGAAGTTGACTGATGGTGCTGTGTCCTTATCTTACAACTGAATGATGGATTTGGTGAAACTACAAGACAGATGCTATTTCAAGAAAGCGTGTGTTTTTGAGATTCAGTATCGGTTTCTTACATCTGTATCTGCATTTATCTAATCAATGGAAAATACCAATACAGAAGATTGTATGGGCCACTATAGGTCATTCTGCAAACGTATTCTTCTTAAAATGACATAATGGGAACCGTGTCTGATCATTTTAAAAAATGTGTGACAGACATCTTCTGACTTTAGCTGGGGGACTTAAAGATGGCAACAGAGTGGACGTTAGCGGCCTCAAACCAGGAACTATTGTTCTACTGGTCAACAATTTGTATGGAGTTTACGCAGGTGAGTGTCCAAAATTTTTGTGTGTACAGCTGCATGCCAAAAGTTTGTTCACATACCTGCATATCCTAGAGCAAATATCATGTAATTTTAGATGCTTTTGAGTGTAACATAGTTGTTATGATGCATTATGTTATACTCTGCTAATCCCATCCCCAAGTAATCCCTAAGTATGTAATAATCATTAAGCTGTTGTCAAGGGACAATGTGTTGACAACTGAGTCTGTTGGGTATATAAGACCCAGGTTTGACTTCAAGGTGGAGTTCTCAGCCATCGTCCTGGAGAGAGAGTTGAGTCTCAGCCACGGGACTGAGGAGTTGACTCTCAGCCAGGACTCGGCCATGGGCTGGTGACGGCCACGACAAGACGCGCTGGGTGTCGTGAGGGTGCCAAGGGAAAGCGGCATAGAAGGCTCGACAGCCAGACTGGTTAAGATTACATAGAAGAAATAAAGCCAAGGAAATTCACACCTCGTCTTCTTGTTGAATCGTGCGAAGTGTGCACTGGTGATTGTGCTACACAGGGGATCCTTTTTGGTGCCGTGACCCGGATTCAGCAAGACAGAGGGACTTGGACTTGGTGGTTGGTGAGTACTGATTGTTGTCGACCTTCCCCGCTTCTTTGGGCGACCCTAAGTGTTTGCAATTAAACTTTATTGATAGCGTTAGGTAGGGTATTGTAGCAGTAAGGTGTAGATGTAAAGGACATGTGGAGAACTAACACCAATCAGGGTTTTAACAGGGAACGTGATACGGATGACTGATTTGCTGTGAACATTTGTCAGGCCGTGTTTTGGAGGGATCAGCCTGGGAGTAAGAAAATAGTATGGAATGTTAAATAGTTACTTTCTGAGTCAAACTGGAAAAAAAAGTTAAGGAAAAGGGGTATTGAAGGAAGACTATATTTAATTGGCAGGGACGATGTAGTTGATTTACATAAGCAAAGGTCATGGGGAAGGCTTAGATTAAGATGAAGTTTGTAAATCCTAAAGTCTGAGAGAGTGGTAGAAGAGTGGACGGGTACATTATATGGTAAGCCCGCGGGTCATCCAATGGGATGGAGCTCAGACCGAGCAGACGGGCATAAAATGTTGTAACCCGAGACGAAGCTCCTGCCCTAAATTGACTTGAATGGCCTTGATTTACAGACCGGATTAGAGGTACAGTCCTCTTGCGGATAAGCCCGGGGTCTGAAGGCCAAGGATAGACAAACAAAATCTAATCAAGCAGTAGGTTAGGCAACGGTTGGTTTAAGGTTTTCTCAGATGGAACTAATTATGTAACCCTTGTAGAGAAAAACACAACGCAAAGGCTAGGGTTAACTGCAGGCTTTAATTCCTTGGATTAAAGAGATTAAAGCTTAAATGTAATTATTGGGGATGGTCAGATACATTAGCTCTCTTGTGTAATTTATTCAAGGCAATATAGTAGTAGGGAGCAATGTTGTTCCATGAAACTGTAGATATGCAGCTAGAAGGCTAAAAAAATATTTCACTGTTAAGTTGAGGTTTAGGTACTTGTAAGGTTAAGAGAGGAGAACCCAGAGGAGATAGGGTGGGGAAACGACAGTTGGTGCCTCCATCCATCAGTGGATGCAATGATGCAGAAAGCCAACACGACTGTGGGAGATGATCGGTTTGGACCTGTGAGATCGAGAACCCATGGAGAACGTCGGTGTGGGAACAACAGTTGGTCCATCCAGTAACATGGCCGGTGTCTGCTAAAGCAGGGGACGTGGGGAACGTCAGGAGATGAAATATATCTGCACCTCCATGTAGGATGACCAATGTTTCTGGAAAACAGTTTGAATTCAGCTGTACCCGACGGTGGGCCAGGTTAACCAGGACTGAACCGAGACTCTTCGCATCCTATCTCACCATGTGGGACTTTGTTTCTCCAGTAATGAAAATATATTACATAATTTATTGTTAAATGTTAAAAGGGCGCATTAGTATTTCTAATGTATTGTATTATTGGAATGATGTATTTGTGTGCCATTAGTGATCGATATATGTATATAAGCGCGATGATGTATATTCTCTTGTATGTATGATAATATGATTATGTATTTGGGCGCTTAAAAGTGTGTAGATCTTTAACGGAAAATAATTGTTGTAAGTTTGTTATGTACATTTATTTATAGATTTATAATGTTGTCATCCTTGGCTGAACAGACTGAAGAAATCTTTGTCAATATTTCTTGTTTGGTGATGGAGTAATGTAACATAGTTGTTATGATGCATTATGTTATACTCTGCTAATCCCACCCCCAAGTAATCCCTAAGTATGTAATAATCATTAGGCTGTTGTCAAGGGACAATGTGTTGACAAATGAGTCTGTTGGGTATATAAGACCCAGGTTTGACTTCAAGGTGGAGTTCTCAGCCATCGTCCTGGAGAGAGAGTTGAGTCTCAGCCACGGGACTGAGGAGTTGACTCTCAGCCAGGACTCGGCCATGGGCTGGTGACGGCCACGACAAGACATGTGAGCCGAAGACGCGCTGGGTGTCGTGAGGGTGCCCAGGGAAAGCGGCATAGAAGGCTCGACAGCCAGACTGGTTAAGATTACATAGAAGAAATAAAGCCAAGGAAATTCACACCTCGTCTTCTTGTTGAATCGTGCGAAGTGTGCACTGGTGATTGTGCTACATGAGGCATCGTAGCATTACGAAAACGAAACGAATAATGTAGAATTTTCAATACAGAAGTTAAAATCCATCGCACCTTAACGCAATCGTATTCCATCGTATACAGTTAACTGTAATAATTTTTGGCGGGTCACTAAAGGGGTCAACATTTCCAAAACAGTCATTTTTATCTTTCTCCATAAAAACCTTTACAAGTAATCAACAGCTTTAAACACAAGTAATTTTTGTTTATTTTCATTAAGTCAATATGATTTTGCTGTGTTTTTGAAATTAAATATTTTAAATGAAATTTAAAGAAATCAGATTTTCGAAAATGTGACCCCTTCTATCTTCCTAATCATGCAAAAATTCGAATTTTTGCATTGGAGAGTAGACAATCTCACAATACGTTAAAGGAATGGCTATTTTATACATTGCCAATGAGAAATACTTTGTCATTTCTGCTGAAGTTATTTTATTGACGTTCAAACCAAACACAAATTACATGATATTTGCACTAAGATCCAGTAGTAATTAAGTGAACAAACTTTTGATATGCAGATGTAGTATACGCACGGGAAAGTCCAACATTTTTGTATGGAGTATACGCCGGTGAGTGTCCAACATTTTTGTAGGGAGTATTTGCAGGTGAGTGTCCAACAGTTTTGTATGGAGTATACGTGGGTGAGTGTCCAACATTTTTGTATGAAGTATACGTGGGTGAGTGTCCAACATTTTTGTATGAAGTATACGTGGGTGAGTGTCCAACATTTTTGTATGGAGTATACGCAGGTGAGTGTCCAACATTTTTTTATCATGGAGTATACGCAGGTGAGTGTCCAACATTTTTGTATGGAGTATACGCAGGTGAGTGTCCAACATTTTTGTATGGAGTATACGTGGGTGAGTGTCCAACATTTTTGTATGGAGTATACGAGGGTGAGTGTCCAACATTTTTGTATGGAGTATACGCAGGTGAGTGTCCAACATTTTTGTATGGAGTATACGTGGGTGAGTGTCCAACATCATATCTTTGGTTAATAATTCTGCATTGGTCCATTCCCAGTCTAAGGATATTGCATTTCCTTGACACTTTAGCTTTATATATGCTTTTAGATATGAAATACATTTGAGTTTGATTTCAAGATCGGGTTTTCGACGTAGTATTTTGATGTAATGTAAATCGAGATAAAATAGACATTCATAGCGAACGATCTTTGACTTTACTTCCTTAATGCATCTTTGACACGTCCTTAGATATACATGGATGTCCTGTTTCTTGTTTCCAATATTGCTTTGTATGATCCCCAGTTATTTGTGAGATACCTTTTGTCAAACGTGTAACTTGTCTGTTTAAATTTCCTTCTTTATAATGTCCGCTTACAAAATCAGAGTTCTTGTGTTATGAAGAATCTCTAAACTGATTTCGGCCTAAGAGTAACTGAAGGGTCCTCATGACGGGGTCTCTAAACCGACTGTAAAATGCAACCTAGTCCTTCAAAATAACTCAAATAAGAATTTTCTTATAGCGGAGATAATAATCTATAAATTGATATATACCTTGATATATATATATATATATATATATATATATATATATATATATATATATATATATCAAGGTATATATATATATATATATTTGTTTGTATTTACAACGTGTCCCAGAGACGAATTCGATTTGTTGTCAAATCTCAACACAATTCTATTTGGCTGTAATAGATGCCTCTAGTTACAAATAAATTTTGATAGAAAGTAAACATTAGTAGATTAGTTTAATGACAAGTTTCTTTCTGAAAACGGATCAAAATCAATCACTAATAAGTGAAAAGGAACGTTAAAATTGTTATTGAAAATGTTTGATACTGAATTAGCCAATTGAAGGACGTGTTACGTACGACATGGCATTATGTCACACATAGTGTCAGAGGGAATATGTCAAAATGTAACTGTTGATTTGATAGTTTTCTCGTCAAATAAGGTAAAATTGAAGTCTGCAACCAATTTGATCTGACAAGCTTATCAAAACATAATTTCATTACCTGCAACCAAATATTTATCAGCCAAGACATTAAAAATTATGAATATTTGTCAAAAAATAATTTGGTTGCAGTTGGCAATAAGGGACTGCAACCAAACTCATTAACTACTCGATTTCAAGGTGATTTTTCACTTTGCAACCAAACTCCAGGATTTGTTTCAGCTCTCTGGATATCCTCATCTGAACCATTTACAATGACTAGGTTGTATTTGATAGACGTTTCAGATATCCGGTCATTCGGACCCCTCAATTACTCTTAGGCCCTGATTTCTAATTTTTACACTGATCTTAACATGTCCCTTTCTTTAATTAGCACAATGTTGCATTGCATATTTTCGTGAACTGGTATGTAAAGCTATTTATATATTCTCTAACTACCAGGAAATCAATCGGTGATTCTAATACATCACCAAACTTCTACACAAAAACGTCTGGACGATAGCTTGGCCATTAAAAGTGTTATCACTTACACGTAAGTATCATTGATATGCTGATAATGTCCATATCTGAAACGATTCTTTATTTCAAGATAAGATTTAAGAAAGGGGTTAGTTTGCATACTTGGTATGTTTTTAAATATAAATTTAAGGGATCTCACAGGAACGAAAATAAATGTTACCAATTGCAGGATATTGTTTTTCAATCAAAAGAAGCAATTTCAAAACAATTCTGCAGTATTCATTTAAGTCGTGGTAGTGCATTTCACTACCTCAAGTGATAATCAATAACAGCCAGTAGGTTTTTATTGTTAATTGATATTTCTCTACGACTATGGATGACAAGGTTTGCTAATGAAATGTTTGACCCGCTGAAGATAATAATCTTGCATTTAAATATTTAGTGGGAATGATAGAAAGAAATGAATTTTTTTTAAAACTTGCTACTGACCCTTTGGTGTGTCATAGAATTAACACCTCAAAGCTATTTTTCTGCTTCTTCTGCTGAAATATAGCAAAGCCACACAATTAGCAGCAAGTTATTATTTGATGTTTGGTGGTGATTCATTTCATAATGCGTATGTTATTCATAGTTCCAACTTATGAGAATGAACCATAAAAGGTTGATGAGCTTCAAAGATAACGGTTTTATCTTACTCTTCTTATAATCTCCTGACCGCAGGGCAGGAAAAACCCAGCTATTAAACTCCTCTGAAGTACTGGAGTGTGCCAAGTTGTCCCTCATATTTGAGCACACCGGTGTCTTGGGCGATCGAGATTTTGTCATCTTTTGCCTCACAGGGATGACTTATGAGCAGGTTGGTAGATCACACCCGACGAATCATATCAATGGTCACTTAATGCACTATATACATTACTAACACCAATTGTCACCTAGTGTCTCAAACCATTTTCCAACGGTTTGGGCGACCTCGATTTTGTCAAAAATTGTGTTTCTCCGGTCAGAAAATGTGGAATGGAAGCCCTGGACAGAAAATCTTCGAATCTCTATAAAGTCAAAATCAAATCAATACGACTCAATACAATAGTCAATACGACTCAATAATTTTTACCCCTCGGAACATACTCGATTTTTACAGAATGTTAACAAAGTGGAAATAAGGGCGTTGACAAGCACATGTGACATTGAGAATAGTCAAAATAGAACATTCTAAATATAAATGGTTCCAGAATGAGGCCAATACTTTATATCTAGCATGACTAGTTGGTTTTATTGGGACAGGCTGCGACTTTTCATGGTCAGTCGTCAGATGGCAGCAAAATGGCGTGTATCACTTATATAGACGTAGCGTTAGAAAGATATATATGTGCATATAGACCCTACCCTATTACTGTATATAGTAGGGTAGGGTCTATAAGCATATACGTCATTCTAGCGCTATTTCCAAGCGATACACGTCCCTGTGGATGGCAGAGGGCATTATCCAGATAATAAAATCTCTGTCTCTGTTTTATAATTCCATAGTTGTTTCTGTGTCTGAGAAGACTTTTCCTTTGTTCTTGAGTGCAGTCCCTGACAATTTTGATATAACCTGTTGATAAACGGATATAAGAAAAGTATACCCATTATACTTGCAGGCACAACTTTTGGGTTTCAAAATCATCCCCTGATGAGATGCAGAGAAGGACTAAACAGGATACGCATGGATCATGCTTTGAAATCTTTAGCACCTTCTGTTCGGTGATTACATTTAGATAGATGGAGATAAATCTACATTTAAGATTGTTTGTTAATTTCTTACACAGAAATTGTGTAAAAGCAACGTGCGAGCGAAGTTATGTTTGTCAAGACATCGTAGAAGCTTATCTCTGAGTAAATAGGTGTGTTCACAATAGTTCGGCAATGTTTACTTGACACAAACCCAACCTTTGGTACTTTTAAAAAATCTGATGCAAGGCAAAATGCAACTGAATATATAGAATATTCTTCAACTCTTGCTAGAAAAGACGGATGAAATTTTCCCCATCCACTTTGGATCAACCACAGTTTAATTAAAAATTTCATTATGGGAATTACGAACATCAGAGTTATATCTGATGAAAATGGACTGCTGTCAATAGAATCTTTAAAAGAAAAATATCAAAAGTACCTTTTTCTATATGAGCTAGCTACTCAATCTATTGCCAAAGTAAAATACTCTCTAGCACTGCTATTCTGTTCCAGTCAGGAATTTGATGTTAACCATTACCCCAAAAACTCTGTTAAAATCATCGAATGACTACAGGCCATTTTTGTATGATAAAATGATTTTAAATGGTAAACATTGAAATATTTGTAATAAATGGATTGATTTATTCTCTAATAGGTATTTTGATCAGGAATAATTTCAAAATATACAAGAAAGAATAACAAGATATAAGGCTTACAGATTTTCAATACAAATTTATCATATCACGGTCTAAACATAAATGGCTAAAAGTGAAAACATGATAAAGGTTTATGTTGTTTATGTAATTGTGAAAATGAGAATCTTTGTCATGCGCACTTGGAATATCAGGTGACAAAATATGATATATAATAATGATAACCTTCACAGTTTGCTTAACAACGTGTCATATCCTCAATCATTCTTAACCAAATATATGGACTACCGGTAGTTATCAGATTGGAGCACTGAATTATACCATCATGTCTGCAAAGAGACACATTTACATACGCAGAATCAAGAATAAATTTCCTTATCTATACTTCTTTATAAACACATTGAAACAAATATCTTCTGTTGAAAAAACATTAAAATTATGAAAACTTGAATCGTAAATGAAACCCATCCTTCCCAATATTTGTATAACCATAATATGTACTTTTACCTGCTTGAATTTCATATTCGTTGTCATACCTGTATATCTTTACGTGCCTGTAAAATAAAACATATACCCACTTTTTGTATACAAATGTAATCTTTGGAATGAATTGAAAAAAACTGTTGCAAGAGTATAGGTACTATGCTTGTTTTAATATTCTTGATATGTTAAAAATAATATTACACGTGTATCTATCTTGTATGTAAGCGTGCATCATCATATACCGTACTTACGTTTGGATGGGTATCAAAGTATGAACATATCAAGCTGCTAAACAAAAGTTTGTTTCATCACTTTTAAATTTAGTATTTTTCGTGATTTAAATATGTCTATTGGTGTTAACTAAAACCCAACTATTTCAAGTCATCAAAAGATTGCAAATGTTTTGAGCAGATGAAGAAAAAATGTATAAATTAAATTTTTTCTTAACTCTCCTTACAGATTTATAATTACTAGGTACAAAAAGAAACTGTCTCTTAAAATTAACCAAATAGACCTATAAAGAATAGATGTATATGTTTAAACTGATTTGATAAATGTATGACGACACTGAATTGTTTGTTATTCATTTCTCCTGAAAATCATGCACATCCTTGTGAGAATTCACTAACGCGTGATGTGCACGTGCGGCATAACACCACCTTCATGTTACCGATGGAGATGGGCGATTGCTGACAATAAAAACATTGTCATATTGAAAATTGAAACCTTATTCTTCCTTACTTTAAAACCCGAAAATAATTGGACTATTCATGGAGACAATATGGCACGATTATCAAATGCACAACGAAATCAGGCAGTTAGTTTTGTGGACTCTTTGCACATTACCCAAATCGTACACAAAGTCAATTGGCTCCAGTAGTGCAGGCGTCACATCAGAATCGTACACAACGTCAATTGGCTCCAGTAGTGCAGGCGTCACATCAGAATCGTACACAACGTCAATTGGTTCCAGTAGTGCAGGCGTCACATCAGAATCGTACACAACGTCAATTGGCTCCAGTAGTGCAGGCGTCACATCAGAATCGTACACAACGTCAATTGGCTCCAGTAGTGCAGGCGTCACATCAGAATCAGGAGCAAGGAGTGTCTTCCTCATGGATGATTCAAAATTCAACCTGTCACGCTCTGATGGCCGAACTTACATGAAATTTCGATGATGTTGAATACCGTGATCAAATTGTTGCCCCCGCCATTCTCCCCTTTCTGCAACGTAATGGCCCCGTTGTTATTCTGCATTGGGACAACGCCATAACGCACGGGGTGCACATGTGTTTATGCATAACTGGAAAGTTGACTTCTGGCATGGCCTGCAAATTCATCTGATCTTCTTCCCTTTCAAAAAATTTGTGCGATGATATTTTTGTATGATGAATTAAAACATATCAATTGCAATGCATATTTCATTTTTGAACATAATCAAAACTATGTCTTACTAAAAAAGTGTATTTAATTATGTATATATATTATAACAATGCGAAAGTCAGACGATGATGCTTAAAACAACTCTTTATGGTGTCATTTTATATCCTCTCTCCAGTCTGACTATGGTGCTATTGATGGTGTCATTTTATATCCTCTCTCCAGTCTGACTATGGTGCTATTGATGGTGTCATTTTATATCCTCTCTCCAGTCTGACTATGGTGCTATTGATGGTGTCATTTTATATCCTCTCTCCAGTCTGACTATGGTGCTATTGATGGTGTCATTTTATATCCTCTCATCAGTCTGACTATGGTGCTATTGATGGTGTCATTTTATATCCTCTCTCCAGTCTGACTATGGTGCTATTGATGGTGTCATTTTTGATATCCTCTCATCAGTCTGACTATGGTGCTATTGATGGTGTCATTTTATATCCTCTCTCCAGTCTGACTATGGTGCTAATGATGGTGCCATTTTATATCCTCTCATCAGTCTGACTATGGTGCTATTGATGGTGTCATTTTATATCCTCTCATCAGTCTGACTATGGTGCTATTGATGGTGTCATTTTATATCCTCTCATCAGTCTGACTATGGTGCTATTGATGGTGTCATTTTATATCCTCTCATCAGTCTGACTATGGTGCTATTGATGGTGTCATTTTATATCCTCTCATCAGTCTGACTATGGTGCTATTGATGGTGTCATTTTATATCCTCTCATCAGTCTGACTATGTGCTATTGATGGTGTCATTTTATATCCTCTCATCAGTCTGACTATGGTACTATTGATCCTGTCATTTTATATCCTCTCATCAGTCTGACTATGGTGCTATTGATCCTGTCATTTTATATCCTCTCATCAGTCTGACTATGGTGCTATTGATGGTGTCATTTTATATCCTCTCATCAGTCTGACTATGGTGCTATTGATGGTGTCATTTTATATCCTCTCATCAGTCTGACTATGGTACTATTGATCCTGACATTTTATATCCTCTCATCAGTCTGACTATGGTGCTATTGATGGTGTCATTTTATATCCTCTCATCAGTCTGACTATGGTACTATTGATCCTGTCATTTTATATCCTCTCATCAGTCTGACTATGGTGCTATTGATGGTGTCATTTTATATCCTCTCATCAGTCTGACTATGGTACTATTGATCCTGTCATTTTATATCCTCTCATCAGTCTGACTATGGTGCTATTGATGGTGTCATTTTATATCCTCTCATCAGTCTGACTATGGTACTATTGATCCTGTCATTTTATATCCTCTCATCAGTCTGACTATGGTGCTATTGATGGTGTCATTTTATATCCTCTCATCAGTCTGACTATGGTACTATTGATCCTGTCATTTTATATCCTCTCTCCAGTCTGACTATGGTGTTGTTCATGGTGTACTCTCTCTTTAGCAAATCTTTCAAATCATACACATAAGAACTTGACATAAAGCATCTTAGGATATGTTCGGTTGAACCATTATCAATAATGTATTTTTTATTCTAACGTATCTTAATATCATATTAAATGACATATTTATCTATTAAACAAATCTTTTCAAAGGTACAGTTATTGTAAGATTACCATTTATCATTACGGATTAAAATACATATTTTGTATTTTTTTAATTTCAATTTTCATTCTTTATTCTCTTTTTGTTTAAATCTGAAATAGAGTCTCTCGACTTGTGGTATGACATAATGGCAATTGTAATGTTTTTATTTTCAGTCTTATCCTGGCCCTCAAACGATTTTGGCAATAAATTTTAAACACAATGTATTCACAAGTTTTTTTCCGATGTTAAAACATATATTATCCAAGAAAATTAATCTACATTCAAACTCGTGTTAATGCAAGTTCATATTCTTGATCAAAATATCATTTCAAATCGATGCGGCCCAGGAAAATGTATCTATTCTAGTTAATATTTTTCATCAGAGTTCATTTAATATCCTGATATGCATCCCACCAGATGCCTCGTATCGCTGACGGTTGGCTAGTCGTGGCAATATATGGTAGGTAATATTTTAAGCCAATGACATATAATGTACATTGAGTCAAATATCTCTGTATCTCTAAGTCAACGGTCCTGCCATCCGGTTGATGACGCTGATGTAAGATGCAAGTCATTTTTTGATTGTTTGGCTATACATAACGTTACGAGTCATGTACGAGTATTTTCTTTTATTCGTATAGAAAAGGTTGAATGAGATTATGAATATAAAATTCCGAGCTGAAGGTTTATTGTCAACGGAGGGAATATAAAAATGTTACGGCTTCTTTTCATTGTCATTTATTAGTAATGGAAAGTGTGATTAAGAGTCAAACAGAAACTGTATTTTATTAAAGAAATGATTTTTTCGTAAAAAAATCTTAGTTCAAGTATTCACATTATTGACATTTCTTTCTTTAAAGGTCAAAACTCCTAATTAAGTATTCTAAAAAGTTTCTAAGATACGCTGTTCACGATGATCTATCTATTGAATTCAAATTGACGATTTTTATTTATTAACAAAAAGAACAGTAAAGATCAAATAAGTACTGTATATGAGCTGATTTATTTTGAGGTAGACTTTAGAGAAGGAGACGTACATAGACTACACAAGACTTTTTGACTCAACGAAATGTATTTTTAAGGAAGTTCTTTGAAATTTTTGTTTGTGTTTCATAAATTATTTGACGAGTGCCACTGGACACGTTTGCAGGCCGAAATGAACTCCTTGAACTCCATTAACACACATTGACATTAACACACATTGAACACACACAGTCAGAAATGATTTCCTTGACATGTACTGTCTTAGCCATGATCTATTGTGGCATGGTCTGTGAATGTCTTGATGCCGCCGCATCGCCATGTGGTTGGAGACTCTGTAGAGACATGTGTGACTCTCTGAGCTCCTGTTCCTCGCCTGATTACCGTGTGGAGACGCTCACCTGTGTTCTCAGGAACGGGAGTCTAGGAGTTGGTCAAGGGGGAGTGAGAGAGTGTAGAAACCTGACGTCCAGACGAGGGGACAACGTGACCGTGTGTTCCTCCGGTAAGCTAAGTACGCCTCAAGATCACGTAATTAAGTATCTTGCATATACTGTATATTTTGGAGGAGCCTTAAGGAAAACTTACTATAGATACGCATCTGATTGTAGGTCTTGGATGGTGTGCACTGTTGTACGAGGGGTTTCAGGCATATGATCCCCAAGGTTATAATATGGTATACGTACTCACCATAAATATAATTCATTTTAAACGTTTCATAGTTTATTCTTATTCTCTAGTTATTTTACCCTCATGCTGCTTTGAAATTAATAATTCTTATTTGTTCATTCGTTTATTCACTCATTCCTCCACCTCATCAGGCATACCTGGACTGTCATCCGTTGCTGTGTTGATGATTTATATCGAGGTCGAGAGAACTGAGAGAGAGTAGAGACTTATTTTCATAGGTGGTTAAAATTTGGTTAATGTGACTGGGAGGTTTAAGGGAGTCAGTTCACACCGAAGAAATGATAATGCGCTTCAAAAATGACGCTTAAAGTAACGGCAAAAATCACACAATCAACACCGTTTATTGGATAGCTGCGTCTCATGGAGCCGGCAAACGTCTCAGAAATTCTTGAGGTACTTTATTCCATTTCCTTAAAGTACTTGAGGGTGGTCTGGCAACTTTCCAACGGCGGTTAACGTCTTAATCGACGTCTACATTAAAAGTGAAAATGATACGGAATTTTGTAAATTGCATGGGGATCATGTGCATGTTTTCCTCAAACATTTTCTTTCACGCATTCAACAAGCAAGCGAAGTATGCAGGATAGCCGTAGTTGTATTCAGGAGATAAGTTTCATCAGAGAAAAAATAATTCAGCAAATAAAAGTTGGTCACAATTAGAAGTTTTTGTGCGGCAATTACTGATGTGTTTACACATGAAATTTCAGGCCATTTGGCCCATAGAAAATAGGGCAGAAACAGTTTATGGTTAAAGACTGTACATTTAAACTTGTCCAAAGTGGGTTTCAACATAATGGTATATCCTTCGGTAACAATGTTCAGATTCGATAACTTTTAAATTATTGCAGGTGATATGACAATATTTTTAAATCAAGGGTTTAAATTAACCTTCAGTTTTCAGTCGTGAGAACTCTATCAGTTAAGACTACTAGAGACTCGGACTCGTTCCTTTGAGACATCACCAAAACAGTCGAATAGTCCAGGAGTTTAAAGATCTTGATCTGCAAATTTAATTGATGATATGATGTCAATCTAAAAGACACTAAGCCGCGATTTTCCTAACTGATTAGAAGAAAATGATCCATATTTTCCAAAGTTCTAACATTGAGACTTAAAACTATCATTTGGGAAAGTACCCCCAACCCCTCCTGGTCCGATTATTTGTTGAATTAAAGTATCACATTTAAAGCAAAAATATTATCATAAATAATATATTTATTTATTACATACCCATGTAATCTTACGATAGTAATACGTAATGAAATACAATGAATTCCGTATTGCACTCCTCAATCCGTATTGCACTCCGTATTGCACTTCTCACGGAACTACTTTCTCAGGGAGAGAGCTGTCATGTCAGCTATTTTTAGAATTTGCCGAACGTCAACGAATGTTTCAAGTTATGAATGTTTACATTGTATTCGAATGAAATGTTGATATACATGTAAGTGATATGCACGTGTCATTAAAGAAATTTTAAACATGTGAACAAATATCTTACGTCTGTTTTTTTTTTATCAAATATTCATCACAGTTTCGTGTGCACTCTATTGCCATGTGACGTCATAGGTGGAGGAATGTGATGACGTAATATTTCGTGAAAGGGTTGGTGGAGTAATTTCTGTAGGTCAAGTCAACACGTAAACACTCTTCGGCTTTATTTGAAGAAAATTAAACGAAAAAAGGGTATGTAATAAATATAGAACGTCATTCTCGTGCACTTTTTCGTTTGTATTGAACTCGTACATGTCACAAAGAGCAAAGAAACAACTCGTTCTGCGAACTCGTTGTTTCTTTGATCTTTAAATTGTGACATCTACTCGTTCAATACAAACGAAAAAATGCACTAGAATGACGTTCTATATATATATAAAATGGATCGCGTCCGACCTTGAAACGTTCCAACTCCTTTATTAAGAGAGATAACCTAGCAATTGGCAACATTGTTTTGCTTTTCGTAAAATAAACGTTTTCCCCAAGTAAACTTGCAATGGTACCTTTTTTCTGTTTGACTCTTTAGCTGTGGACGATGTGGAACGTGGAACCGGAGTTAACGCCAGCACCGTCAAGATCGGGACTCCGTTGCTACTGTCCAACACCTTGTATGGATACTATTCAGGTGAGACATTTAATCCTATTGGTTATCTTTTCAATTGTAAACGTAAAGGAACATGGGATTTTACTTAGTGAAATAACATTTTCAATCATATGTAGTCACAATTGACGTCGTAAAACCATTGAATGACGTGAAGAAATAATAGTGTCTAAGTCGGTCTGGCTTTGCCTTTTATAGAATTAACGGCGTTTTACGAATATATGAGTTCTCGACAGATGCCATGTGTAATTCATCTCATTAATTGGAAAGTATATAGGAACACTTGTCGTGCGCAAATACAAATTTCTAATTACCTTGATGCATTGTATAATGAGAGAGATGTCAAATATCTTCTATATTTTGTTTTGTTTAAATATTTCTGTATCAATCCAACTTTAATATCTGTGGACTCCTGAGTTATAAATCACAAAAAATACTTCAAGCCGAGAAATCACTTCAGACTTAAGACATACATGTATATTGTATCAACGTTTGAATGGCGGGTCTTTGTTTGTTGTTTTCAAATTGTCGCCATAAAAATACATAATTTAAAAAACAAATTTAAGATTTTGTGTAGGTCGCAAATTATTCAAATTGCTTTTAGAGTTTCAATGCAAAAATGCTGAACAAAAGTTTGTTCGCTTTGTCAACATTTCTATACAAAATCATCATTTTAGGAAGATTTGATTAGTCAGCATTTTTAGCGGAATACTTTACAATTATAACCTTTAGATGATGTGAAGGGATCATTTTACACTTGATGTAGAAGAGGCAGATATGTTGCATGCCAGGAACAGTTTGGCATTCTCAAAAGTGGAAATGGGGTAAAAATAGAAAATTTGGATTTTCTTATTTCTGTAATAAAATATTAGTTAAACACATTTTCGACAAGAATTTCATCTATATAGACAACATTGGTTAAACTTATGAAAACTTTTGGGTTTTTCTTCGCCATAAATATGTAGTAACGACAATTTCATGAGAATTTCAATTTTTGAAATGTTTAACCCATCATTGCTTGAACACAGCGAAAACTTTTCCTGTAGTACAATGCGTATCACTACAAAATTTGAGATAGGCATGTGGATTTTCATCATCGCGTAACTTTTGGATGAATGATACTCGAGTAAGTTGATCGTAAGTGAACACCCTTTATATGTTTTTTCGACTAAAGTTGAAAGTAATGAAACAATTTTTTAAATCGGCTTAGTTAATTTAACATGTAATGCGGATTCAGGAAACATGAAAGCGAGACACTTTTAATCAGCAAAAAATACAAAATCTAAATTGTTTGTCAGTGATTAACGCACTGATATTCAAGTAACTGGAACAAAGGACTAAACTTTGTACGCTTGTAATTGGGGTACAATAATAAAATATTTCTGCATATACTTTGACAACTTGATTATTGCAAAACAAAGTAATTATAGCCATTGTAATTTTATTGAAGTATTAATTTATTAAGTAAGCAAAACATTATTAATTAGTAAGTTTTTAAAACCTAAATTCTTGCATTTTGATAAAACATAAAACATAAATAACATTATCATTATGAACCGTCATACCGAGGGAATTTATGGGTGAACGTAACTGTTGAACTGGAGTAAATTAAAATTATTTTCATATCATGTAACATCATTTTAACATCGTTAATTTTGCATACGTACATTTTCTTGCATTTTTTAAAACATAGATGTTTGTTTAAGAAATAACATTTATTTGAAGAGGGTCTTATCTTCTTACTTTCCAGGAAGAGATAAGGTGATATTTATCGATCGTCACGTTCTTAAGCAGGAAAAGCTGACCAAAGACTTAACAATTAAGAGTGTGATGTTATACAAGTGAGTATCATCGATATGGTGTAAATACAGTGTACTTCCCTAAACCGACATCTCTCTAATCCGATAATCTCTCTATTCTGACATATCATATATACATGAATAAATAAGAAGAATTAAAAAAGGAGAATTGATTTTTCACGTGAAGAAAGGTTGTAAATAAGAAAGAGTAAACATCGGATGGTTCTGACTGGATCAATCTTCATTTCGACCAGTGAATCGTTCTTTTCAAGTATAGTTGACAAATGGAAGTATACACATTTTTATACAGGACCAAACAATAAATTCATGTAGTCAACATTCATACATGTGGATAGGTAATTAGGGAATTAGTCATTGGTTGTTAATCACTCAAAGATTGCCTCGAGCACCCCTAATTGGGAGTGACTCGAACTCAATTGATTTGTTCAGGGTCGATGATTCTGCATTGTCACATTAATCACTCAATGATAGAGAATTGTAGTTAAACACGCATGAGCTAAAACATCACAATAGTAATCGTTTCCTTATGTGAGGTAACAGTTCAGTGATGGACAAAACTTGTCGATAAAAAATGTCTCTTTTGTTTCAAGAGTGATGGTTGTATTTTCTGACTTTGTATAAACCTTGTAGAAAGAGAAGATAAAGCTAAATTCCCATTGTTACAAATCGCAATGTGTTTGGCAGAGATCGAACAGGTTTATTGATTTGTTGTTTATGAACCCGGACTCGTGATTGTAGGTTACTAGTTTGGATTTTGGTTAGATTGCATTTAGGGCAGTGAACTATATTAATTACATTTTTAGATTTACAATTTATTGTGTGGTTAACTTGAAAGGATTCCCCTATCTCAAATTTGAAGTATTTGCCTTCCATAATGATAGGGCACATACCGCATCGTTTATCCTGGCATCTTGTATCCTCAGGTTTAGTGTTATAGAGTTGTGCTCTTATCAGTAACTTTTTAAAAAGTTATTTGGTTGCCTTTGTCTTAAAATTATCGTGGTTTTTTTTTCAAGCTTTATCTAGGATTGAAAGGCTTAGGTAATTATTAATTATAGGGAACACGTTTGGATTGTTTTGATTGTGGGTACTTACAAATTTTATATCAGGTTTTTGTGCTATTTTTTCTTTGGGTTTTCACAATTCCAAAAATGGCGTGGTTAGTTGCCTTTTCAATACCTTTGTCAATCATATTTTGGCAAAGGTGAGCTATAAAATGTTTAGAAAGTTTCTTCAAAGCATTTATTTGTTTACATTGTTTTAAAACAGTCAGTTCAGACGTGTGAAGACTTTCTTGATGGAATATTGATTAGTTGGCTGTAAAATCTTTTAATAATGAACATTAAGATAAAGAAGTTTCAATAAGTTATAGAAATTTCTCACTATGCTCAGATAGTTGTACCCTCAATTCTACAGGGGAGGAAAAACCAGCCTGCGTATGACAAATGGCTGTCTGTTTCGCAGCAGATTCATCAAAGGAATAGAAACCTTTGACGACAGAGATCTTATCACTCATTGCCTCACAGGGCTGAAGTACATGAAGGTTAGTATATCTTCTTACAGAGTCGCATATTATCTCATATTACTTTCGTAAAAAGTATATTACGAAGGTAAATCAAAAGTTTGGTAGAATGACATGGGAAACTAAATAAAAGTAACACCTTTTGCATTTTATTTTTCAACATAGTCTCCGTTGAAATCAATACCTTTGAAAGATTGGTGTTTATAGATGAACTCTATGTTTGGTTTGCTTCTATAGGTTTTCCTTTGGGAAAGTGAACCCTATGACATAAATGGCCAGGTAATGAACGCACAGAGTTGGTAAGAAAACGTATTTTCATTCTATTTGCAGGCATACCAGTTGGGTTTCAGAATCTTAACTTGATATGATAGAGAGGATGAGATAGAAGAGACGAAGACTGAAGAGGAGACCATCAATGAATTCATTTCTTAATTTCACATGTAGGCGCGGTAGTAAAGCAACTTAAAACGCTAATTGTAATTGCTGTTTTATCATAAAGTAAACTCCAAGAAATAAATGTTGCTTATTATTAAACATATTTGTAACATCTAGATTTATATATCTGTATATACTTTTGTTTCCTTTCACCGAAGTGCTTTTTTTTATGCCTCCCCCCCATGACTAGCCAATTAGTAAGTTGTTATTGCTTTGAAGAATGATACTAGCGAATCTTGTTTAGTTGTGCCAATATATTCAGTGATTCTTTTTATCTTTAGTAAAATCTGTTGTGTGATTTGAGCCCGAAGCACCATGTCACCACATTTATGAAGGGTTTTCATATTTCAAAGTGCATTTCTAAATTATTTACTACTCGCCTTTTTACTATCTATTTGCAAATTAATCGGAACATATTTTCCATTGTTGTAGGAGATGGTATCAACGTTCAATATTTTCATTGATGAATTTCAAAACCCTAACTGATATTTATTCAACGTAAAGCCTTTCAACCTTTCGATAACATTTGAATAACCTATTGGAAGGAAAGGTTTGTCCGTCCACTGAATAAATGATAGCATCTTACATTTCGATATGTGTTGTCTTCATTGTTTTCAAAGAGATCAACTTAGAGTTCTTCTCAAATTCTTTATCAATTTTATATTTGTTATTTGATAAGATCACTGTTCTTCGTGGGTGATTCTTTTGAAGGAACCATTTTGTACAAATTCATTGCTATGAATATCCTTAACGTTGATGCTAAATATTTTCTCATAATTTCTTTGAACATTCAAAATCGTGTATTAAAAACATTCCATTTAATTTTACACACCACAAAATCGATTACGAGGATAATAACAATATTTGCTATGGGATAATGATAATAAAAATATATTTTACAACTAGATTAGATACAACGAGATCGGGGTTGATTCAACCTGTTTTAAGGATCCATTCGACTATAAAATTAATACACAAACACATCACAGGATAAACTTTCCTAAAGGACAATAAAACATTTCTAAAAATCATGATAGAATAGGAACTCCATGTCAGTTACACAGACTTTTAACGGCATCACATTAAGCTTAAAAATCGACAAAAGATTCTTAACATTTTAGTTGAAAATAATTATAGTTCAGCTGATATAGCTAAATCCAATGTTAATTCAAACAGGTTACTTATTTCGGTCTAAGATTGGCATTGAACACTGAATTAATTTTGTAAATTGAAGCGTACACATACTCCAATTTACGTCGAGGATAGTTATATGGGGATTTATCGTAAAGGTGAGTTCTTAGCCAAATTTGTTCGTTCTTTCACAGGTAATCTTCTTGGACTACAACTATCTTTTTAAGTTTCTTATCAACTTCTAATCGCTTTCTTCTTCGAGTTCTTCTAACAAGTTATGACTCGAACAACAAATACATTGTTATAACTATCGTACGAAATGACTGCGATGTTCTTAGAAGTAGAGTAGCGGATTAAAACTATAAGTCCTCCTAATGTGTGATAGTTACTTGATTAAAATCCGAGAAGCGAGTTGGACTACTGAGCCCATCTTCCAAGGCACATATTTGTATATTACCCATATGGGAAGATGGATACAGGGTAATATTTTTCCTGTAAGTCACACGGGAGTTACACATTTCCTTGGCATTTGATTGGTTGTTGTGAACCAATGAAAAGGAACGTAGTGCCGGGACTATTTCATTCATCTTTCAAACTTGGCCCGACTGGTGATTTGCTTACCCTTAGACAG